>JASCZI010030475.1:41596-61596 GCA_036250425.1 Stylosanthes scabra | reverse complement strand
GCTGGTTTCCTGTGTTGAAAGTATAACATCTGCTGAATTACAAGTCTAGAAAATTCAAATTCACATTGTCTTATGAACTTTACATTTTTATCTCAGCACATTTTCTGCCATCCTTTCTACCTTATAATTTATAAATAGCTCGTGCACATTGTTTTGGCTTGAACAATAAATTTAGCATTGCATCTTGTAAGTTTGGATGTTTTGTGGCAAGGGAGAGGGAATAACCCAAGAGGAAAAGGAAGGGAAGTGAGCAACAGTTATTGCAACTTTCCTACCCATAGTTTGATAAAATCCTCATATGTGGAGGACCTTTAAAATTTTTATTTAATGATGATATGGGTTGGATGATCACATGACTACGTAGTGTTATGTATAATCAAGATTTTGTTCATTTGAATAGACACAAAATAAATTTCAAATGCAGGTGATTATTTGTGCAGCGGAGAGGTCCAACGAGCGCTTCCTATTTTACAGAAAGCATATGGAGATAGCATGCATAAAGTTTTGCATGTTGGACCTGATAGTTGTTTTGTGGTCTCTAAATTGTTAAGGCAGGAGGAAACTGAAGCTTGGGGCGTTGAACCATATGATATAGAAGATGTTGATAGTAGTTGCAAAGCACTTATCCGTAGGGGCAGTGTGCGTGTGGCTGATATCAAGTTTCCTCTTCCATACAGGCCAAAATCTTTCTCACTCGTAATTGTTTCAGATGCTCTGGATTACTTATCTCCCAGATACCTCAACAAAACACTTCCTGATTTGGCAAGGGTATCAGCAGATGGTATAGCGATATTTACTGGTAAGAGAATTTTATAGAATTATCGATGATTCCTTCCATTGATGTAAAACCCTTTAATCTAAAACCTGCACTAAATATAGAAGATATAATTATAACACGACATCAGGAAGTGAAGGTAGGGCATATATTTCCAGAATTCTTGTTCACTTTTTTATGGTACTCAATAGCATCAATTGATTCATATTGCTGAGCCTGCCTAAGATCAAGAATATTATTTTTCATATGCACTATACACTTAAAATCTGTTTCCATTATGACTTAAAAAGCTTATCATATATAATCTGTTCGATGGTAACTTTTAAATAGTCACTAAGAGTTTATCCACATGCTGTTTGTGCTGGCAGCTTAAATGACTATTGTAGCAACAGTCATGATTCTTTGATGGCTGGAATTTTAATCTGGTAATCTCTTGATGTAGGTTTACCGACTCAACAAAAGGCCAAGGTTGCAGATGTTTCTAAGTTTGGCAGAGCGGTAAGTGGATTTTACATGAAGTCCAATAATAATCATATGTATAATTTTTCCCCCTTCTCTAACCATTTCTTCAATATCAATTACTGAGCTTGTATGAATTAGAAGGTCCGTAATTATAGACCCTCTCTCTTTACAAAGCAAAGGATACCATCAGCTTCATCTACATCTTATTTGCTACAAATTAATAGGCACTTTGTGACTACCGATGTATACTTTTTTGATATTTTTAAAGTTAAAGTATGCCTATTTACTTTTAAGAAAGGTTAATTTAAAAATTGCAAGATTAGTTTATTTAATCAAAGGCTTTATGTTACCTTAAAATATGTGATTTGAAAGCCAAATAAGGGCATTCCTTTAAGATATGAACTCTGACCAAGTAACAGACTTTTTTTCCTCAGCCATTCTCTTTAGTGGTGAATATTCATAAATTAAGCAAAACAAAATTTCTCTTTCTTGTAGGCCAAGATGAGAAGTTCATCCTGGTGGACCAAGTTTTTTGGTCAGATTAACTTAGAGGAGAATGAATCTGCTTCTAAGAAGTTTGAACAAGCTTCAACAAAGGGCTCATATGAACCAAAATGCCAGATATTCCACCTGAAGTCACTCCCTTGATTTCTGGATATGATTACATTTGTAGCGTTGCTGCTCCTGCCTGTGATAGCTGCTGCGTCTCGCTTCAATTTTCCATCAGAAACACTTTTCTTCTTCTATAAAGGTAATTTAATTCTTTGAACCATAGATGATGGTGTATCACTTATGTTTGTTTCCTGTAATAGCTTTATTCTTTAAAATGGCATTTAGCTAAGCTAAGTTATGAGTTGAATAGGTGAGTTTGTAAGGAATATGGCATTGATTTTTGTACTTAAAAGTTATAAGTTTATTTTATTTTTTTCCCCATGAGATATAAATTAAATCTCATTATATTTGTCTGAATAATCTGGCAAAAGGAAGGATCTTCTTCATTTTACATCTTTCGCTGCTCCTTTTCTGTTTATAAAACGTTGAGTAATCAGATCTTGGTAATTTTGGTTTTTAGTATCTCACATTCAGTGTAGATTCTCCACACATGTTGCTACAGTAGATGAGTTTAGTTTAGAGTTCATTTGAAGGGCTAGTTCTTTTTCATTTTTCTTTTTCAAAAATTGTAATTCTTTTTAATTCTTTTGATGAGAAAACTAACATTTTTTTCAAAAAAATTGCTCGCCAAGAACGTATATGGATATGTAAAAAGCAAAGGAAATTTTTTTAAAATAAAAAATGTGAAATTTACCAAAATACATTATTTTAAAAATATTGACCAAAATGAATCACGTTAGCAATAACCGGTACTTGGCTAAAATGGGGTCCAAGAATTATTAACCGATACCGGTTCGATTCCAACCGATATTGAAGATAGGGCAATATCTGTTGGAAACTGGACCCAACCGGTACTGGGTCGTTTTAAATTCAAGTTTAGAAAGAATATATTAAGAAGAAAATAAGAAGACAATATTAACAATAATAATAAATTAACAAGTAAAATAAAAATTTTAACCTAAAAGTCATGCACCCTGTCAAGTGCATCATCGCATTCAGCCTGTTGCTGTATTTGACCTACACCGCTGGTTCTCTCTGATCATATCTTGACATAATAACACTAAGGGTTGTTAAAATTTACTCAAAAGCATGAAAATGAGAAAAAAAATTAACAAAAATGTGCATCCACTCTCGGTTCCATATATATTGGGGCGTGTATAGCTAGTGCTGGTCTCAATGGGAGTCGGATTGGTATCAACCTAGGTTCCATAGGGACTGGTATTACATACATTTCAATATTGGTAGGGACTGGTATTTGTTCAGAATCCTTCCACCCCCATTTAGCCCAATACCGAAATACCGATTAGGATCGATATTGATTAGGTCCAGTACTGATGGTTGGGATTGATACCGCTAATGTGATGGATTTTGAAAAATATTTTGCAATATTGTATTTTGGTATATTTCATATTATTTTTATTTATTTTAAAAAATTAGTCAAAAAGAAAAATGATTTATTTTATGCATGTAAAATGTTTTATACACTCATTCAAACTGATTTATGTATTTATATGACTTTTAGAAGTAGTAAATTTAAAAATTAATTAATTTTACTGATGTGACATTATTAATTACATGTATAAAATTTTTTTGTACTAATCGTATTTCAAAATTAAATTCATATAATTAATATATAATTTTGTACATTTATTTTATATTTGTGGGCTTGTTACATGAGCAAGAACATGAATATTTAACTTAATCATCTCTTATTGTTATTTTGAATATGATCTTAGCATTAAGGGAGTTTACCAGTATTAATACCAAGGGAGCACATTATCATTTCATAATGTAAGCAAAATCGTTTGGTCTTCATTTCTTAAAATATATATAAAGTAAAAAGTACGTTTGATTTGCCTTTTATTTTTGTTTTCATTTTCAATTTTTTTTATTTTTCAAATTATCCAAAGAAAATAGAAGTAACAGTGAAAATAATAAAAAAAATATATATTTTTTCACAATTAACAAACTCATATATTTAATTATTTATAGATGAATTTCTGTATTACGTAATCTAATACTTGTCAATTATTTATTTATTTATTTTTATGAATCTACATATTTCTACAAATTTTGAATTCGTCCACCTTTTCTCCCCTCCGTTCACATGATTTTCCATCCTATTGAGAGTTCTTATAAAATTCTTCTAAGAACTTTTTCAATTGAAACACCTTGCAGTATTGTTGTGGACTTCAATCCTTAAACGTCCTTCAATCTCGTAATTAATCTTTTAAAATACTTATTTGAGAACAACACTTCAAAGATTTAGGTGGTAAAGATATTGTGGTAGTTAGTTGTGTGCCACAAAAGAACAAAAAAAAAATTTGCCCCGAGTAGGTTAGATTAATCAGATAATTAAGGGTGTGAACGCTTGTAAATGATGGTATCTTGAAGAAAATTAGATAAATATGGCTATGACTTTGCAGTGGGAAAATGATATATTCATATCTTGCTAAATTGACCACAATCTAATAAGTGAATAAGCATATTGCACAAGAAAATTGATGTTGTAAGTAGCTTTTGTGTTGGATAATGAATTCTTGCATAAAAATATGCTGTTAAGAAAATAGACGATATATTACAAATAAATCATGGTGTAAATAAATTGCTTCTCATGCTTGCCAAGAAAAGTGTTCAGCTAGAAAATATTTTAAAGACATTGGTAAAATAAAAGTTAAAATATAAAATTTAAGGGTCTATTCTATTTGGTTTTTGTTTTTCCTTTTCCCTAAGTTTTTAATATTTTCTATTTTTAAAATCTTGTGAAGAAAAAAAAGTAAAAACATGAAGTGAAAGCAAAAGAAAAAGAATTTTATTGCTTTTATTGTTATTATTTTTTCTTCAAAAGCCTCTAAATATAGAAATATTAAAATAAAAAATTGAAAATAAAAACTCAATTCAATCAAATATAGTATTTTATTTTCTATTCTTCTCATGAGTTAGCTACAAAAAATACCTCCAAAAGTTTCTTGCCCTAATAAGAATAATCCTAAAAGATGCCAATGATAAAAATTTACATTAAATGATTAGTTAGTTTGAAAAAAGAAATTTGTTTTGTCACTTTCGTATATTTGCACATGTGGCATTTTACGATTTTTTTGTTGTCAAATTAATTAATCTTTCAAGGGATGTTAAAGTTATTTTGATCTGTGCAAGAATTTGTAGGGAGCATTTTTGGTAGAAAATTAAAATTCATAGTGACTTTTAAAAAAGTGAAAATACTCTTAGGATGCCTCTTAATCCGACTAAGAAAAATTTTGTTTCTTTCGGTTGGTCAAATTGCTATGAAATGACAACTAGAATATTTGGTTGGAAAATTGAGTGTTTTAAAAATACACGAAAGCCCATTAAATCCAATTCGGCATAACTCCATCGCAGGTGGGCCAAACGTGGCCCACATTACCCGAAAGCCCACATGAAAGTTTTTCTCCTCTAATTTTAGTCGGCACAAGATTATAGGCTCATATTATGGCACGTGGCACTATCATGGATCTGACTTATTTAAATTTATTTTTATTTTATTTTATTATTATTTGGTAGTGTGGGGTGTGGCACAATTAATTTATTCATGGCATTTTCTTTCTTTTTCTTTTTGTACATTAATTATTCTTGATTATCTACTTTACTATTTAAAAAATATAGCCTTTTTGAAAATTTTGACATATCATTATTTTAATCGTACAGTCGTACTCGTGTTTTTGTGATATAATTAAAATTATAATTTAATTTGTATAATTAGTATATTATGATATATCAATAAAAAGTATTTAACCCACTCATGATTTATATTAAAAAAAAAGCCACTCATGATTTACATTAAAGAAAAAGTAATGTTGGATATTTAGATGTATATTTATTTTATCTAATTAAATAATTTTTTTTATGTTAAATATAGTATTATTTTGATATCAAATAATATAGAAATAATTTTTCATTTTTATTATTGGATAGAATATTTAGCAATTAAATTAAACACTTAAAATTATAAATGATTAATTAGAAAAATTACAATATGATTGAAATATTTTTATTTAGCCTAAGTAATAATCTAAAATTTTTTATACAATCATCATATCAAAATGAGTTATTTTATATATAAATTAATTGTGAGCGTAGACATGAAAATTAAATTATCTAATTATTTATTTATTAAGTTGTGGGGTCAACTAATTAGAAGTTAGAAGAAGAAAAAGGCATGTGGCAAGCATATGCATATGCATGAATGCATGATAGACCGCGACGCATGCTATCAAGAAAGTCATAGGGCGGTTGCATGTAGTTTTTAGTTGGCGCCTCGGTGTCCGCCACGTGTAGAATCCGTTGCTCCCGCTTCTACCTTCCCTCACCCTCGCTTTCAAATGCCCAAACCAATTAAATTCTCAAATTAAATAAAATTAAAAACATACCATCATCTTCATCATCATTAAGATTCGATTTACCATTTCTAATCGCAATTTAATCGCACCTTAATGACAACGTGGACATGCGTGTATCAGAGAAGAAAGAAAGTTAATTAAGAGAGAGAAACAGTTTCAACTACTACCAAATAATAATGTTGATGATGATGATTATTGTGTAGAGAGAGAAAACAGATTCTTCGCATTTTCAAAAGCGAAACAACAGGAAAGAAATCATTCGTTCATTCATTCAAATTCACCAAACACTTTCTTAGGGTTTTTCATTTCGTTTCGTTCCGTTCCGTTGCCTTTCAATCAATCTCTTCTTTCGTGTGACGTTGAAGCAATCAACTGCATTTCGCGTGTTACAGTTTCTTGTTAAGAATTAGCGTGCATTATTATTCCTTTGCTTCTTGAATTTGTCTCTGTTTGCATTCTTCTCCCGTTTCCACTCTCGCTGGTTTCGCTGACGATTCTTCGTTCGCATATCGTTCGTACAGTATTGGTACATTTTTTGCTCCTTTTTATTTATTTGTTTATTTTTTATTTTTTCAATTTTCTTTTTGTTCTTAGAAGAATCGTTTATTTTTTAAAGCCTGCAATTGATTGGTTCAAGGTTTCTGCTGAATTCTGTTGTGCTTACTCGTTTTGATTTTCAGTTCTAGCTGAAACAGATAGTTTTTGTTTAAGTGATTGATGGTGAGGAACAGAGGAAGAAAATGAGTGGTTTCTGAAAGCTGTGTTTAGTTTGAGCTTCGAATATGTATGTTTTGATTGATTGAATTGTTTAGGAAGTTTGATCATTTCTGGTGGTAGCTAGTTAGTGGCAGTGATCATATATTGCACTGCTTCTTCTTCTTCTAGTGTTTTCTGGTTTTCTAAAGCTGCCTCTTAGTACGATTTTATTTGCAGATTCAATATTCAATTTTATTTGTCAAATTGATAATATCTATCTGTTTGCATCATATAAATAGACAATATTTTCTATTTTATTTTATTTTTTCCTTTGACCCTTTGCATGGGCCAGGGAGTACATAATCAAGCATGCAATTGGATTGGTTGTTAGCTAAAAGAGTAGGCCTAGATTATACTCCACTTCTAGTACAAGTTACCACTTCTGGGAAAAATTGAATATTTTAAAGTAAGCTGGTAATTTGGTAGCTTGAAAAGGGATCACAAGAAGTTTATGTTACTCCCATATTGCTTTATACATATTGTGGAAGAATCACATAATCATAATTCTAGTTTACTGTTCTTTCAAGTTCGATTCTTTAGCTCTAGGTACACGTGTTTGATAGTTTTAACCTTCGAGTGAATGGTCGTTTGTTTTTTCGCTTGGATCCTTTGCTTCTCTGTAGTTTTGCCTATTGTTTCAGTGTGCAGACATCTCACATCTTCCTCCATCTTAACTGAGGAAAGGAATAGGTTGTTCAATGTTGCATTCCTGTGCATTATATTTGTACAAAGCAATCCATTTCTTACCTAGGCTTTTTCTTTTTCTTTTAATTTGTGCTCTTTCAGGTTATGGGCACAATTTGGATTTCTAACATATTCCTTCTTAAGTAATGGGATACACAGCTGCCAAATTTGTCAGCACAGTGAGCAGGAATGGAAATTGCTGCTCTGTTGACGTCTGCTGGAATTAATATCGCCGTGTGTGTGGCACTCTTTTCAATTTATTCCGTATTGAGGAAACAGCCCAGCAATTTTAATGTCTATTTTGGGCGAAGAGTAGTCTCTAAGCGTTTGAAAAATGTTAATTTCTGTTTGGAAAGGTTTGTTCCCACCCCTAGCTGGATACTGAAAGCATGGGAAACAACTGAGGATGAGATACTCTCTAGTGGTGGCTTGGATGCTGTGGTTTTTGTCAGGATAGTTGTGTTCAGGTTTTCACTCCATCTAAAGTCCTCCCGCTTTTGTTACTTTATCTTATACCTATTTGGTTTCAACCCCATTTTTTATGATACAAATCAAAATAAGTTATGCTGAACAAACTGTCTTTCCCATCTTGTGATTTTACTAATTATTAATGTTCTATGGTCTTCTTCAGTATTCGAGTGTTTTCCATTGCTGCTGTCATCTGCCTTTTTATAGTGCTTCCGGTGAATTACCATGGTAAGGACAGGTTGCATAAGGATATACCTTTGGAGTCGATGGATGTATTTACCATCGCGAATGTTCGACAACATTCAGAGTGGTATGTACTATCTCGAATTTTTTAGTGTAGTGCAAATTATTTTAATTTTAATTTTGTAAGAAAAGCCAATAGTGTGTATATACTGAGAAGAGGGATAGAAACATACGTGAAAAAGACATCGATTTATTTCCCCAATGTATATTTAACTGTCCACTTATTCCCTGAATTGCTTGCTATTTTAAAAAGACAATCTAGTGTTGTATGTTGCTTAGTTTACAATGACCAAAATGAACATTTGTTCTAATACATGAAATGTGTGCCAGAAATATGTGTAATCAGAATTTCTTCAGATTTGAGTATTCTACTCTTTTTTCATTATTGTATTCTAAGTTAAGTATAAAGTAATGATTGATGATTTTATACAGGATTACTCCTCCAAACCGGTTACTCAAATGTTATATCTATTCTTTTACTTAATTTCAGGCTTTGGGTTCATTGTCTCGCATTGTACATCATAACATTCTCAGCTTGCACTCTTCTTTTCTTTGTAAGGACATGAACTAAAGATAGACTTCTCTACCTTTTTTTTAAAATTTTTATAGAAACACCTAACTAGTTTATTTTTGCTTTTACTTTTCAATTCTTAAATATGATTAATGAAGTAGTTGATGTATATAGGAGTATAAGAGCATTGCAAACTTGAGGATATTACATATTACTGGAGCGCCTCCAAGTCCAAGTCTTTTTACAATTCTTGTCCGATCAGTTCCTTGGTCTGCTGAAGAATCATACTGTGAAACAGTGAAAAAGTTCTTCTCAACTTACCATGCATCGACGTATTTATCACACCAAATAATCTATAAGTGTGGTACAGTTCAAAAAATTAAGGTGTATTTCTCATTTTCTTCTTTTTCTTTGTCTTTTCCTCTGTAATTTCTGCATGATCTTTTTTCTTTGCTTTTTTTTCCCTGTGTTTGTATTTTTCTAAATTGCGTATGTCCTCATCACTCACTGTAGTCATAAGTTTCAATTTGTGCATATCCGTTGCACTATATAAGGCAGTCATTTGGTTCTAGGTTGACAGAACCATTAGGAATGCTTACAATTGAAATGAGTATATGCATTTCTTTCATTCTCTGACTTATTCTTCGAACTTTCATATTCTTGTATCTCTTCCTCTGAAGTAAAATCACAAATATTATGAGTTCTCTCTATATGAAATGGGAATACCATTTTCTTTCTAAAAATATTATGTGCCACTTTGCATTTTGTGTTCATTTAGATGGAAAGAAGATTTTCACATCTCTTTGACTCTTCTTCTCTCCTTTTCCCTTTTAAGTGTTCTATTTCAGACAACTAACCTCTCTTCCCTTCTCGGGCTGTGACTGCAATTCAGAAGTTCAAATCCATATATATGCTTATCTATTTACAATATTGAGTTTGTTTTCAAGAATATAAACATGTAGCACTGTTCGGATAGTATAGCTACTTACACTGTTGTGTGTTTTAATCTTCTTCCCCAGGATGACGCCGAACATATGTTTAGAGTACTTAGAGATGGTACAATGGAACATACCTCCAAGCCAATTTTTACCCATTGTTGCTCTTGTGAAGGAAACACAAATTCTTTTGAGATGATAAAGGTTGAGAGGAATAGTGTACTTGAGTCAACAAGCAAGAGTAACTTGGATTTGGATTTGAGAAAAAAAGTAATGTTTCTGGCTGAGATTTAAATGATTATGATGTGTGAATTAAGATTTTAATAACTATTCAATTTTTATTGTACTTTATTATACAAAATTTTAAAGAATTTAAGTTTTTTGTCCTTAACAAATTTATTTTCCCTACTAATTTTTATTTTATTTTTTGCGATTTTGAATTTTCATACAGGAATGTGCTGCTGCTTTTGTGTTTTTTAATAGTCGGTACGCTGCTCTCCTGGCTTCAAAGATTCTTCAAGCATCAAATCCTATGGTATGGGTGACAGATGTGGCTCCTGAACCCCAAGATATTTACTGGTCTAATATTTGCATACCATATAAGCAACTTTGGATCCGGAAGATAGCTACACTTATAGCTTCTATCGTCTTCATGCTAGTGTTTCTTCTCCCTGTCACATTTGTACAGGGCTTGACTCAACTAGACAAGCTTCAGAAAATGTTCCCTTTTCTGACAGAGATACTTAAAAGGTACGATGTTTCTGCATATCTATGAGAGACTAGTGTGTTAGACTACTATACCCTTTCCGTGGCTATTGCTATTCTTCTAATAATCAACAAAGCACAACTGATCCTACTTTGGCACACTATAGGTGAATGTGAAACTTTGTTTTAATAATGGACAAAAAAAAGTTTGATGCAAAATTACCATAAGTAAAAAAAGATACTCATAAAATTTATGTTTAGGAACAATTGATCACTCAACAGGATAACTATGTTGAAACAGTGGCTCATGAGTCGTTAATGAATTTTTTTGCAAAGAATTTCTTAAATTCTCGTAGGCTAATTTTTTGCCAGTTTTGCTGTGTGGCTGGGTGATGGCATTCATTGTTATTCCTTTTACTATGCATAATTTTGAGTTTATAATTTCTCACATAGGCAATGCTAAAATTTGTGTTTATTTATGCCAAACTTTCTTCTTGTAACATTAACTTGAAATAATATAATCATAACTAAGATGTGGAATATGGAATGCGGGTATTTTAAATTATATAATGCAAAAATTTTAACTCGAAATTGACTTTCCCCCCCTCCATTTTTTGTTTCAGCAAAATGGTGAATCAGGTGGTGACTGGTTACCTGCCAAGTTTGATCCTGGTTTTATTCTTGTTTGCTGTTCCACCTATGATGATGCTATTTTCATCACTGGAAGGTTCTTTCTCCCGAAGTAGAAGGAAGAAGAGTGCATGCTGCAAAGTCTTGTACTTCACAATCTGGAATGTATTTTTTGTTAATGTTTTTACCGGATCTGTCATCAGTCAACTCTCAGTCTTCTCTAGTGTAGCAGACCTGCCTGTCCAACTTGCAAAGGCAGTACCATCACAGGTGATATACTTTTATTCAAATTGTGATCCTCTGAAGTGGGAATTTCACATAAGAAGGTAAAGGAAGAGCATTTTGCCATTGGATCAATAAAATTAAAATGGAACTCATTTTTATTTTATTGATCTAATGGTGACCTTCAGTTTATATCTCTTAAAGTAAGAATCTTACTTTAGAGGATCCCTTCAGTTTACACATTCATCATTTCAATTTATTGTGTACAGTAATGCATGTTCTTGACATGATTTTATGTACTTAACAGCCACATATATTTGAGCAGAACTGGATAATAAACTCAATTGTTTACTAGATAAATCAGTAACTCCTGATTATTGATTCACTTGATTGTGAATTTTTCGTGATGCAGGCTACCTTCTTCACAACTTATATTTTTACATCTGGCTGGGCAAGTTTGGGATGTGAAATTATGCAAATTTATCCACTTCTATGCAATTTTGTTCAGAGATTACTCAAGCTTAATGATGATCCACAGAGTGGAACCCTAAATTTCCCTTACCACACAGAAGTTCCAAGAGTCTTACTATTTGGATTCCTTGGGATCACCAATGCTATTCTGGCTCCCTTAATGTTGCCTTTCTTAATAATCTACTTTTTCCTTGCTTACCTTGTTTACCGAAACCAGGTTTGTACTTCTCCCATGCACTTGAACTTTTACTTTTGTGCACTAAACTTCCCTGTTGGATCTTTATTTTTTGTTTCTTTTTTTTTTAATTTCATTTAATGCATTAATATATTTTAGAGTTAGGCGTAAATTTTGGGTATTAATTTTTCCACAATTGTATGTGATGTTGAGATTGAAGCTACTAATTATTGGGGATAAGTTGAGAAAGGGACTGCGGATAGCTACATAGATCATGCCCACGTTATTCTTATTTATCACAGAAGAATTTTTTTATGATAGAAAGGAAAGTGAAAACTTGGAACAGTGGAACTTATATAAATGATTATTGCTTGCATGGGACGTTAAATGCAAGATTCATGAATTAGAAATAAAACCGTAGATAGCTTGATTCATAAAGGGTTGAGGATCCTATTAGAGTATGATAGCTATATCAGGAATACTAAATAGCCAGAAAATTACAACCCGAGATTTCGATATGAAATCATGAGACTCACATATAGAGTGTTATCTGCCTGCATCTATGCATATCACAGTATGTGGTTGAGTTTCTCTGTTTCTAGGATAATTTGCTATCTAGATGAGATATATTATGCAGTCCACTGAAACAATTAGTTACGTTGATTTGTTTTGCATCTTTGAATTTCAGTTTATAAATGTGTACGTCTCAAAATACGATAGCGGGGGACAGTACTGGCCAATTGCTCACAACACGACAGTGTTCTCGTTGATCTTTGCTCAAATTATTGCACTTGGGGTTTTTGGAGTGAAACATTCACCAGTGGCATCAGGATTCACCTTTCCACTAATAATTGGCACTTTCCTATTTCACCAGTATTGTAGGCAACGATTCCTCCCATCATTTAAGAGCTACTCGGCACAGGTAAAGCCTCTCTGTCATTCGCCCCGTCTCTCTCATTCGCTCATCTTCTCAGATTAACTTAGTTTGTATTATTAGATTGTCATTGACATGGATCGGAGAGATGAGGAGAATGGAAGGCTCAGAGAGATTCAGGAGAACTTGCATTCAGCCTACTGTCAATACGGTTTGCTGCATGATCCAGAGCTACCCCGATGCTTCAGTCATTGCGAACCTGATGAAGAGGATGCTCAGTTTTCTCCACAACGTAGTCTCAAAGGTATACTTTTATGTAACGTAATTAACTGATTATTCACCTGTATCTCTATACGAATATGACAATTGAAAACAGTAAAATAGTTTGACATTTTTTACTAAATTGTGTTACATAATTTGTGTAAATATTTTAGTTATCATCTTCATACAAAGGCATCTCATCTCATCTAATGCTTTTAATTCCATAAGGATTAATTTTTTATTCGCCATTAGCATAATATATCACTTGATACTGTCATCAAGTATAACTTATGTACTATAAATTAGAAATGAGATAGAAAGCAATCAAATCCTATGGTTTTTCAGTTTTCTCTTTAGATCAGAGGATATTTGTATGTAGTTATAATTTCATATTAACTTGTCTGCTTGCTTTTCAGGGAAGGAGATTCTTACAAAAGAGAAATCACTGAAATCGGGATCTTTCCATCGCACTTCGAGTACCAAAGCGGTAGTTCTTGGTGGGATGTAAATGGGTTCTTCGCCTTGTACATTGTATAAGAAACACCCCCGTCTTTCATTCTTCTTGAGTTGTAAATATTTTTTGTTTAGATATTACCCTCAATTAAATTCCAGGCAGATTAAAAAGATAAAAACGTGGGGAGGTAAGGGGGAAAAAACATACATTAAAAAAGGATAGCATGATAAATTGAGATTTGTTAACGGTGATTACAAACATCAAATATTCAAATCACTTTATACAAGGTTAAATAAAAAAGGACATGAAGTAATAATGTGAAAACCTAGTTAATGGTCAAAGTAAGTTATACCTTGGAAATTTTCTATGGGGATATTCATTTTCCTTAAAGAATGCACAAGTCTTCACTCTTCACCACAAATGCTAGTACAGTAACAAGTTAAAGGGAATTCTAATAATGAATATGTCAGAAATGTGCTCCTTTAGTTATGAGGCAGCCACTTGAATGGGCAGCATAAATAACCAGCCCACAAGAGCAAGACAACTGAAACTTCAAAAGGATTGGAGGCTGCTGGAGATCAACTCATACATTATAGGAGTTACGGTTGGATAGATTGCCGGATTAAATGAGCTTGATGGCTGATATTTATAGAAAATTAAATTACAATACCAGCATTGGTCATTAAAAAGATCCAGCAGAAAACTCAAAATTTTCCCATCTATTGTGAAGACTCCAAATTGGAGGTGCTATTCTCTTCCGACTTGTTCTTTCCATCTTCCATAGATTTTTTCCAAGACCACAAAACCTGCATCAGGCCACCATTCCCAACATGCAAGAGAAATACATGTGGTTGTATTGCGAACCTAGTCGATATAAACTTGACAAACACAAAAAAGCCGTATAGTCCCAGAAGATGCCATTTCAAATCCTTTACCTGACAGATACAAACATTAATGAATTGTAATTAACAAACGTGATAAAGAAATGTGGATGAAAAATTGGAACTGCAGGAGCATGACTAACAAAATTCAAAGTGTACCTCGGATTTATGAAACAGTTCTTGTGATATCTCCTTCAAGAAGTCGGCCATTAGGCAGCCAACAAAGAGGCCGACTGGCATTATTAGTTCCCGATTTACAGAGAATGTATATACAGCGTCTGATAAAGAGCCAGTAACAAAGAATAGAATAAGAGACCACTTCGCTGCCTCTTGCACAAGAAAAACTACTCTGTCTAGAACTATATGCTCCGCTTTTCTCCAAGGAAATTCTTGAACTGATGTAGGTATTGCCTCTCTGAGTTTTTCGCTGAGGACTCCGATCTGCATATTAACCCCGTTAGGCTCATTATGATCTGCCGTGGACACTTTAACTTTAACCGAACGAGTTCGAGTACAAAATTTTCTATGGGGAAGACGTATTTCTGAGCATCTATGGGCTTGGTAGGATTGGCATTGAAACAGATTAACCTGCACAAAGAACGAAAGATACTCCTATTAAGAAACGGACACTTCCAATCGACGTACAAGATAATCTTAAATTGTTGAAACTACAATTTAAGTTGATTTCCTTGCACATAAATAATATGGATATATTAGGCTGCATTTGAAACAAGGGACACGACACTAGTGTCCTTCCTTTTGAGATGCACACTAAGACAATGTATTTTTAATCCCACCATGTCTCTCTTGATCTCATTCTCACTTCAACCAAACATATTTGTTTCCTATTGTGTTCATATATTTTGTGTCCATCACCATTAACCAAATGCAACATGACAGAGCAAAAGGCCAACCGTGTACACTTAAGTGGAATCCCGCACCGATATCACATGGATAACAGCCAACATCTTGAAGAGTTACACGTTGTTTCGAATAAGATGTAGCCTTTAATTGATGGATCATGTAAATGTGTAATTGCATATTACACTTGCCCAATTAAAGTCAGGAATTCAAGAAACCAGAGCAGTACATCACTTCCTTCATATACTCTCATATCTATCTTATGCCAAATCCAAGGGTAGTCTTAGTGCAACAAGGTCGCCGCCTTGCGACCAAAGAGGTGACGGGTTTTAAGTTCTAGACGCAACCTCGCTAGTCCCCTACTCAATTCGTGTAAGGCTGCACATATCTACACTCCCAGACTCCACCATATAGGAGCGTCATGTGCCGAACTATCCTATCCTATATTATTTCTTTGAAACCTATGGCTAGGGGAAAATGTCTCTACCTCTCTAAGATCAATGTCTATCTTCAATTCCTCTTGTTAAAATTTTGGCCAGCCACTGGAATCTTTTAATACTAGAATTAACATCAGAAATTGATATCTATAGAAAAGAGCCCTAATTCAAAGGAAAAAGCCTCAGTTGATGATACTGTAAATCCTAAGAATGAGTGATGCTATGTTTGCACATTCAACAAATTATTGCATAGTTCACATCTAAATCCATCAAAGAATAATATAGGCAGCATAAAATAAATCATATACCCAGAAATTTAAATAAAAAATTAACAGAAATTCCAGGTAGCATTTGAATAATTGCTTGAGCATGAACAAAAAAAAAAAGCTGAAATTTTCCATATTTGTAGTTTAAAACTTAATTTAAAAATGTGAAGAAACGTACCTGTAACTTGGGAGGGGAAGGAATTGCAAGGGAAGGAATAAGCGCCATCCTTCAATTGTTCGAAATTGCACTTCACTGCATCGGTACGACAGTATCTCGTTGTTTTCGGTAGGGTTTATCACTTGCAGGTTTTTTTTTTTGTTATGAATATTGCTTAGCGATAATGGGCCTATTGGGCTCAAGTACAGGCTTCAAATTACAATTATTAGCCCAATAAGGTTATGTTTTTGGACGACAGTAAAAGTTATTTTTGAATCAAATAAAAAGTGAAGAGGCTTGGCAGTCAATACCAAAACAAACCTTCACACATCATCAATTTTTTTTTTTCTACGATGTATCCCAACCTGACAGATCAAAGATTAATTATCCACAGATTTGAGCTCCATTTAAGAATTTATCGCTGACCAATAGCCACTGAGTTGCTGCATACAACACACTGATCAATAATAAATTCTAAAATGAAACTTAAATCCATGACAAACTAATATTCGACCGAATTCGGGATAATGTCGAAATCAACAAAATCTTCATCTTAAATGATCATAAATTCATAATACACAACAGTTAACTATAAAGAAGAAAAATACTTCTTGTTGGAGTATTAATTTACATTAATACTCATTAATGAGTTAACTTATATACATGTGACTACATCTCATCTTAACATTTTAGGTTTAGCTAACTAACTCAAGCTTAGCTTAACTAACTATATGACTAAAACTTATTAATTTACATTAATACTCCAACACTTCTTATTTTAAATTTCTAAGATAAGTAATTTCACGAGTTTCTAATTTAAATTGGTGCAACTAGATATTCATAAAAACTCTTCCATTATTCATCCATTTATTACAAAATTTTAAATTTAAAATTATAACAAACATATCTAAATTTGATGTTTTTTATATTCTTTGTAATCTCTAGTATTTAAAATAAAAATTTCAAATTTTTAAAAATCAACTATTTTAAATAAAATTCAAAATTTAAGAATTAAACTTTTAAACTAATATTTAACGAACTCACAAATTTATAGGTGAGTTGTTATATTAATATGAATGTGTTATCAATCGTATCATGTAGTTTATGTGATTTTTATATGCCAAATATTCATAACACATCTAAAATAACATAATTGAATAGAAAATAAATTAAAATCACATATAAAATTTATAATTTTTTATAAGTTAAATTTTCAAGACAAATCTAAAATAATTTAATAATCCATAAAATAAAATATTAACACATCTGAAACTTAATTACATTTAATAACTTATTGTACAATTGCAAATAAGTATAGAATCACATGAAAACATTTGAATAAGAATTGATAAAAGAAAAAAAAATTAAAAAAATTAGTGAAACCATTACAAATTCAAGATCATTATCTCTCTAAACTAAAAAATCCTAAAAACAATAAGAGCCGATTAGTTAGGATGGGTCATTAATATATTATTAAATTAAAATTAAATTATGTAGGAGACATGTCTTCTATTTATTAAAAAAATAAATAATTAAAAATTAAAATAAATAAACTATTAAATATTATGGATGATTTATAGAGGATAAATTATTTACGTATAGTTTTATTCAATTTAAATATCTAAAATCTGGTCCTAATTGCCAAATAAAAAATATATGCCAAATTTACGCTTCAAAAAAAAGTCAAACCAAGTTAATGCAAACTTAGGATATGCTTGAGTCAAAAGGCATATAATCCTATCCTATTCATAAAAATAGATTGGTAGGGCTGAAGTGAAATGAGAATTTGCGAAGAGGTAAATGAAGATGGATTGCCATGTGCTTTTTCTTTTTCTTTTTCTTTGGTTGCAAAGAGAGAATGGAAAGAAAGAGAATAAAAAGAAAGAGAATGGAGAATGAAGAGAAAAATATAGTGTTTATATGTTTGTTTGGTTCAATGGAAAATAGAAAAGAAAATGGAGAGAATGGAAAAATTTTAGTGAGTCCCACAATAAAATTTTTAAAAAACTAACAAGCAAGTTATTTTTTCGCCTAAGAGGAGAAGAAAATTTTATGATGGGTCCCACATCAAAATTTTCTCTTCTTTCCTATTTTCTTTGGTCATCCAAACAAGGGAGAATGGAATATTTTTCAATTTTCTCTTTTTCTTTTTTCCTTCTTTCCAATTTCTTGTCATCCAAATGAAGGCTTAATTTCGTTGCAAAAAATATTAATTTAATTAAGAATGAAAAATGAAAAAAAAAAAAAAAGTATGTATAATGATGTAGTTTGTGAAAGTGATTCATAAATCATAATGGCCAATGGACCCATATTTGAGAAACCCAGCCACAAGCCACTACATTGTTTAATACAAATACAATGCACATTTATTAAAAAAAATTCTCTGCGGTTATTTATAATTAATAATTAAATTTTGTTTTTGGTTGTCCATGGTATCCCTAATCTGAGAGGTCGAGAACTAATCCACCACAGATCGGAGCTCCATTTAAGGGTCTGCCGCTGGCCAATAAGTTGCTGCATGCATAAGGCAGAATTCGAACTCCCCACACTTGTTTAAGCGGACTAGTGAGTTGACCATTAGACCAACCTAAGTTGGTTAATTAATAATTAATTTTAAGGAAATGAAATTGCTCAATAAAATACGTTTGTGAAGTCTAAGAGTAGGACTGAAGTTTTGAAAATTTTACATGCTAGTCAGTGTCCTAATCATGCATAACCATACAGCTCCAAACGAATATGAATATAATATTAATAATAATTAATGATAGTGATTTTAATCTAATTTAAGAAGGTCATTTAAAGCTAGCTAAAGCTTTCAGCCTGCTATGTTTAATTGAACTTAATTTTTTCAGAAATTTTTGATAAACATATTTTATACTCTTTTCTTTTTAAATAATTATCCGAAAATAAAAAAACACATGCATGTTAATAATATTAATTAAATGAATAAAAAAATCACCCTAAGTAAATATACGTATGTAACTATATCATTTATTTAATATAATCATCACAATTAAATTAAAAAAATTATTTTAAAAATGGAAAATTATTTTAGAATATTATTTTTTGTTTTTTAAATATATTTTTAAGACGAAAAAAGTGTTAAATACGATGCTAATTTCAAATTTCATTTATTATTGAAAGTGATATGAACTCTACTTTCAGCAAAGAATAAAATAGAAATTAAAACAATATTTAATATAGAATCTACCGTACCATAGGTCTTTTATACCAAAATTGAAAGAAATATTATGTATGTTTATTTACTTTAATACTACAATTCTTTTTTAGATATGTTTAAAAATATTAATCAATTAACTCCAAATAAAATATCAAAATAATTAATTAATAATTAAAAAAAAAAAACATGCACACACACAAACAAGATAAGAGAACATGTCGTTTGGCTAAATTTTGGAGCTATAGGTGAGACTAGAATATAGGGACTCAATCATGGAATATTATTTTGTTGTGTTTGTTAATAAATTATCATTTTAATTTGTATTTAGTTGCCCTAACTCTTAAGTTTTGTTTTGAAGTCTTTGGTTTTATGTATTAGGATTGTTCTCTCCCGTTTCTTCTGCCTTGGGGATATTCCCTTTAACTTTACAGTGCGAAATTATTCCAGTTATGTGAACTTTAATTAATAATTAATTATTTTGTTCTTATTTTTATGTGCATTAATCTTAGGCATGTCTGTTTATGGCTTCAATTCGTCTAAATAATATTTAATATCATACGTGACGTGTTTAACTAGCTTATTGACATAGTGCACTTACTGAAA
>JASCZI010030475.1:28107-41464 GCA_036250425.1 Stylosanthes scabra | reverse complement strand
TATATATATATATATATATATATATATATATATATATATATATATATATATATATATATATATATTTTATGTTTTACAATATAATGTTTTCGGTTTGATTCTAAAAAAGCTTTTAAGAATTAAGTTTGCTGATGCACTATTATATTCTCGCGTCCAAGTATCTAAAACTTTCAAATTGAATCAAGTACATTTTATTGATGTGGCAAACTAATTTTTCTTTTTTTAAAGAATGTGGCAAACTATGATATTAGATAACAACATAAAACTCATTTATATATATTAATAACCATGCATAAAAAATAAAATCAATTTTGTTTTTGTTTTATTTATGTGGTAATGTTTTATTTTAAAATAATATCACTTCTCATAGAAATTTAAGTTGAAAGGAGAAGAGAGCATAAATTATTAATCTAACACATTTTCTCATATAATAAGAATACCTTTTTTGAGTTTACATTAATTTTTTTTTAAGTCTCAACAAAAATTAAACTCTAGACTTTTGAGTTATATATAAAAACTCTAAGAATTCTTTACATATACCACCCGTCTAGTTATTAATCATAGATTGAAAATTCTCTTCTACATCTCAAAGGTCACACGAATATGATACAGAAAAAATTAAGATTTTATGTGAAACTGAAAAAAGAATTAGATAAATAAAATTTTCTGATATAATATAATATAGAATTTTTATAAACTTAGCTAAATAATTTGAAATTATAACATAAAAAATTTTAAGAGTTAAATCGAAATTTTACCTATTATAATTAGCTAATTAAATAGCATTCAACGTACACATATTAAATCGATACAAATAAAGGCCGTGGGATTGCTAGAATAATATATTTATAGTAGAAACATATAACAGAAAAAAGAAATTAAAAGTAGCAAAATAAAATTATACTGCAATTAAATTTTTATTAGTATACAAATAATTAACTTTACATATAAGAAATCATCATCAAATCAAACTCCTTATGTAATAAGAAGTGAGATCATCCATGGGCCATCAGTGTTTGAAACAATGATTTGACAAATAATTAACATATCCCATTGTCAAATTATGTCAAGCTAAGTGTCAACTAATGTTAACAAATAATGACCATATCGTCAACAAATATTCGTCTAAATTATTACAACTGTTCCCAACTAAATAATGCATAGGGAGTCATCTAATCTAATATATATAATATATAATAATAAGATTATGACTTCTCTAATCTTTTTATAATTTGATTAAAATTAGTAAAAATGGGAGATCTTGAATACTTGAATATGTGATCATCATGTAAACCTAAATACTTTCATTGTTTTTCACACCTAACCTAAAAGCAACAACAAAGTCAAAAGTTTTTAAAAATAAAATAAAACAAAAATGGAGAGGTTTATAAATTATAATGTATCATTTATACCCCTAGGTAAAAGTCAAAACAAATAGAAATTATTATTAAAAAATTTTAGGATAAAGTATTGTTTATCCCTAACGTCCATCCATGAGAAGTTTTAAAAAATACTCCTAATGTTTAATTTGATTCAATTTTACTTCTAATATTTTCGATTCGTTTAAGATAACCAAAATGAAAACCAGGAGTCGGAACAATTAACCAAAAATTAGACAGCAAACTGATTCGATTTAAGATAAAAATCGGAACGGTAAATCAGTCAAAAGCTAAAAAAAGAAATTGATCAAAAAATTATTGGTTAACAATTGAACCGATATAGTTTTTAGTGATTAATCGATTTAAAATAATAAATACTAAAAAATTAATTTTTTTAAGTTATATATTTAATAGCTAAATATATTATTTCATTCTATTAAAATATTTTGAATTTAAATAATTAGGTTGTTAAGATATTTTGAATTTAAATAAGTTGTTATGATATGTTTCATTAGTTTAGGATCTTAGATATTATTATTAGGGTTCTATTTACCTATAAATAGTCGTACATTATAATTTATTCATCATCGATCATAATACACAAATCTTTCTCCATTATCCATTATGTACTTTCTCCCTTTCTAACACATTCTATCCGACTCAATTTCAGTACATCTAATCTTATCGAGTCAATAATGAATTTGATTTTTAAAAGCTTAATAAAATGGAAAAGAAATATGTTTATTCATATATTTATTTCTACCTATAAATTTAATTTTTAGGTTAAGTAATAATTTTACGGTGGAAAATAAAATTATTATTTATTACTAATAATATGATAAAATTCAACGCATATAAAAGTGATAAACACATTATTGGATTCCGTTCCCACGAACTAGGGTTTAAAATTCAAGTTTTCAAGAAATATGAGATGGGACCTGGGTCCATTAATTTCTAAATAATTCAAACAAATAAAATAGTAGCTTGATATATATTATTGAGTGCAACTGAGATTCAATCAAACTTGTTGTGAAGTACGCCAACTATATATAATTGAGAACCGCATCAAATAGAAAATTGATAAAATTCCAATTATATTTTTGTATTTAATGTTTTATTTATTTTAGATTTTAACTTTTAATTTTCACTATCACTAATGTAAAACCTGTGTATATATGGCTGCTTGATTTGCATGCTTTATTTGAACCACGAGGTTCAAATTTGAAAATGTTTTTAATTAAATATCCAAACACAATATTTCGTTCTTAAAAATTTTAAATGCTTTCAAAAAATATATATTTCTTCCTTTAAATATATCCCCTTTTCTTATAATGAATTTATATCCCATTTAAAAACTGTTGAAAGATATCAATAAATATATATGCATATCTACAATCACTGTATGGATTATTTATTTAAGTTAGTACCTTTTTTTTTTTTTCTTATCCAACTGTATATTGAACACGGAAGATTAAATTATTTAGTACTAGTTATATATAAAATTATTAAAGTAGTAAAAAAATTGTGAATAGGTATAGTAATAAGTATTATAAGGATATGTATTTCTTTCGTGCATTTTTTATCTATTTATAAAAAATATATATGTTACTATTTTCTATATTTAATCTCTATTTAATATCCTCGTTAAAATCGATTGAAATCGTCGAGTTAGTCCCATTTACTCCGTCTAAAACATGCGGTCTTTCCCGAAATCTTAAGTCTTAGGAATGATAATAGAGTAGGTCGGGACGAATAATCAAATACTCATACCCGTCCGGAACATTAATGTATTGCCCCATTACCAATTTAATTATCAACGGACACACTGTATATACTTGCCCGGCCCACACACAAACTCATAAGTATATACATGAAAATAAAAAAATATTTAAAAATAATATTTATAACACGATTAATTAATACTGAAAAATGAAAAAAGTTAGTTATAGTATATAAAACTTTTTAAATTATTGAAATAACTATCAAATTATATATAAATTTCTTAAAAGTTAAATTAAATTATATTTATTATTATATGGTCATGACATGTAATGGGTGAGTTAGTCATTACTTATCATCGAAAAAACCCGCTCTATTTCGGGTAGGGCATGTCGTGTCTGTTCAAAGTGGGTAAAATTGTCATCCCGACTTGTTAAAAAAATGCGGGTTAAATAGAGTGAGCTTAATTAATTGATGAACAATAACAGGTTACGTTGATCCGTTTATTTTTTATTTTTTAAAAAATAAAAAATCACATCTTTTATTCAAACTTTTATTTTTGGAGTTAAAAATTGAAATTTAAAAAAAAAACTAAGAATAAATCAATTAATAATTAAATGGACCAGTCCGTTTAAGCCGTTGAGTAACCATAATCGGATCTTGTTAAAAATTTTAAACTGTAAACAAAATAGGCTTAAACAAATTAACCGGCGGGCTTATGCAGACAGACTTAAATGAGTCAGATTGACCCATTTGATATCGCTGCTGTTTAATTATTTTGACATAAAAGATGGATACCAATAATATCCACATAAATTATTTTTAAAAATAAAAATATATATCATAATCCAATATAATTCAATAAATACAATTCAAATATAATTTAATATATTATAATATACATATTAAATATACACACGTTAAATAAAAATAAAACAAAAAATAATTTTCAATATAATAAAACAACATAAATCTTTATAAATTCATATTTATGAAAATTTAGAGAGTTTTTATACGATAAAAAATCAAATGAATTAATTATTTAAAGATGTATAAATATATTATGTATATGGTCGTCAAAATGGGTGGAAACTGCCGAGCCAGCCCAAACCGTCTATAATGGGAGGGGCTTTTCCCAAAAAATTAGTCCCGTTAAAAACGCGTGCTAAATGGTGGATTAGTCCGATTAACCTAGGAAAAAATGTCCGGTTAAATGGGACATCTCATGGGCTAAATGTGCTAGTCTATATGGGAGAGACTTTTCCCAAAAGATTAGGCCCGTTAAATATGCGGGTTAAATGGATTAGTCCAATTAACCCAGGTGTCCGATTAAATATGACATCTCATAGACTAAATGCGCTAGTCTATATAATTTTTTTTAATCTTTTAAAAGATTAAACATATATAGTGAAGTCCAAAATTTAATCATATTTCAAGAATTTTCCCTCTAAAAATATCATTTTGATCAAATATGTATTTTTAAAGCCAAAAATTAGAGTTTAATTTTTCGAAAATAAATAGACTACCCATCTGGTTGGCCATAAGCGATCATGTTGAAAAATTGTAGCCTATGAAAAAAGCGTGCTTATGCGACAGACCTAAATTTAAATGGGTCAAGCTAGCCTCGTTTGATTAACAGTCTTAATTATCTACTTTAAATTAAATTATTACACGACATATTATTGTTAGTATATTTCCGTACAATCTAGACTTATTAATAAAAAAACATATAAATATATTTAAAAAAGTAAAATATGTCATTTTTAATTGACATTAATAATAATATTAATGACGTAAAATATTAAAATAATATTAATAGTTTAATTAGAATATAATATTAATAAAATAAAAGGTTGCAAGATTTGGTATTAATGAATGATATTAATTTATTAATTACTTTGAAAAATTAATTTTATACTATTTATGTTAATTCATTAATTGATTTGATTTAATGATTTAAGAAAAATAAATTAGAAAATTCTCTAAAGAGCATGCCATGAGCATATTAAATGCATAAACCGGATTTTAATATTATACTAATATATATACCCGTGCCTTGCACAAAAATTTTAATTTAATCTAAATTAAAAATATAATTTAATATTATTTGTTAGTTCAAAGTCCTAAGCGGTGAGAAGCAACTGGAACTAATGTCACTGGCTTGTGCGGTTCCTAATGAAGATCAAAGTGATTGTAATATTGTTGTAATATCCTTGTGCTGTTTCTATGTTGGTTTTTTAGTTCCATTTGTCATAGTATGTAGGTAGCTTATGACTTCTATTTTGTGGCTGTTGTATTGTTCCTGGATGAAACTCTCTCCCCATGTTGGGTTTTTTTTTGTGAGTAACAAACGATTAGAAAAAATAAAAGAATTAAAATAATATATAACTTATGAGTTTAAATAATAATGGATATTAAAAAGGTATGTATTTTTTGTGTTTTTTTTTCGTTTATAAAAATATATTTGTCGTTATTTTGAATGTTTTTATCATCAACAATGTTATAGAACCAACGTTAGGGAGCCAATAACTAAATTATCATCTAAAATTAAAAAAATTGATGTCAAAGACTTTTTTTTTTTTATCACATATCTTTGTTTAATATCACGCCAAAATGGGACGAACCTGTCGAGTAAGATCCATTTACCCTTCTAAAACAAGTGAACTTTTCCAAAAAGGATAACTACTCTTTTGGTCATTAAGATTTTGAGGCAAAATCAAATTGATCCTAAATCTTTTTTTTACAAAACAACTTTATTTTCCCGTCTCTTGCAAGAAAAATTAAATTATAAAATTATTTAATATTATTATTAATTATATATAAAATAATTAAAATAGTATATAATTTATGAATATGAATAATAATGAATATTAAAACATATGTATTTTTTCTATTTTTTTCTTTATTTATAAAAAATCTGTCTACCACTATTCTGCATGTTTCTATCAAGAGTCTCTATTCAATATAATTGTTAAAATATGTCGAACCCGTCGGATCAGTCTCATTTACCCATCTAAAAACGGACTTTTCCAAAAGAATTATGCCCATTAATAGGGATGACAATGAGTCAGGTTCGCGTCCGGTAATCAAATACCCATATCCGTCCAGGCCGTCCTGAATATTTATATATTACGCCATTTCCTGCTCCATTACCCACAAATATCTAAAATTTTATTCTATACCTAAATCCAGTGACAGAGTGGGGGCAAAAAATAATATATAAAAATAATTTAAAAAATTATTCAAGTTTTTAATAATGTGTTTAGCACATAAAAATTATATTAATTTAAAAATATTATTTCTCAGTTCAATGTTTTGCCAATGCTATTAATAATAAGTGTCTTGTAAGACATGTCAAACATATTTTTATTTGTTAGTTTTTATATATAACAAAAAAATATAAATCAATAATTAAAGAATTTATAAGAAGTATAACTCAAAGGTGATTGCTATGGTCCTCCTCAAAAAATGTATGTAACTTACATTTGTTGACATTTATATTTTAAATTGGTCCCTCATATTTATTTGTATTTATTACAAATAAAGTATATTTTTCTTCATTTATTTTCATTTAAAATTAACACTAATTAAATCTATATTAACACCACCATTATTACATCCATCTTTTTCTCTCTTTTTTTCTTTTTGACATTTCTTCACATCATTTTTTAATTCAAATAATCTTAGTATTTGATTTCCATTATTAATTTATTGAAACAATTTATTTTGAACTAATATAAAATTAAAGGAGAAGAAATAAAAAATATATATGATTTTTATTATTTTTTAAATCCAAAGTAATTTAGAAACAAATCAAGAGTGAATTAAATAATTTTTGTAACAAACATTAGAAACTGAGTAAGTTTTTTTGGCAAAAAGCAAAAAAATTAACTTATAATATTAAAATATTTCCATCCAACATTGTATTTATTTTTTTTGGGTTTCAAGAAAAGAAAAAAAAAAGAAATTCTAATTGAATACTGACATATAGATAATTTTTTTAACTTGATTCTATATGCTACTAACTTTCTTCTATATATATAATATAATTATTGTTTTTTTTACTTATTGCTAGTTTTTATTCATCGGAAAAATATACCTTTTTACTTTGATTTTAATTTTATAGGGGTTTAATTTTTGTGTTACTAAACTACCTGTCGAATAATCAATAATTGAAAATTATTAAAAAACAATGTCAAGAAAAAACTTTTCAATTATACATTTCAAAATAATAATTAAAAAATACAAATGAATGTTTAATTTGAAATTAAAGGATTAAGTAAGGAGAATAAAGGAACTCCTATGTGGGGGCAATTGCCCCCCACTCTCTTATGAGTGGATCCGTCCCTAGGCTAAATCCATATGTATATATATAGGTGTTTCGTACCCAAACACACGGTATATATATATGAAAATAAACAAACAAAAATAAAATAATTAATAATATTTAAAATATAATTAATTATGATTAAAAAGGACAAAAAAAATTATAATTTTGAAATGAAAAATGTTAGTTATACTATTTAAAATTTTTTAAATTACTAAAATAATCATAAAATTATACATAAAATTTTATAAAATTAAATTTAATTATATTTATTAATTAATATATGGGGCATGGAGGGATAGGTAATTTGGCGGGTCAGCCATTATCCATACCCAAATAGAACTATTAACATGTATCACCCAAACTCGGCAATATTCATTCAGCCGTTAAAAAAAACCGTCCATTCAGGGCAGTGCATGATGGGTCTGTTTGGTTTTGTACAGTACAAATTACCATCCCTACCCGTAAAAAAATGGGCAAAACATGTTGATCCTAATTAACCGGTGAAAATGGCGAGTTATGTCCGTCCGTTTATATTTTATTTTCCTAAAAAATAATTAATACTATTTGCATATATTTTTTTAATTCGACCCAAAAAGTCAATTTACCTACTAAAAAAAATTATTTTTTCAAGTTTTTTTTCTAAGGAAATGGTATCTTTTGTCAAAACTTTTATTTTTAGAGTTAAAAATTGATTTTTTTTAAAACAAATAAACAATTAATTAAATGCGCGAACCCGTTTAATCCATTAGACTAGCCATAAACAGGTTATACTGGAAAATTTTGAGTTGTAAACAAACAAATCAACCCACGCTTTTAATTATCCCAACGAAAAATATGGATATCCGATGATATCCACATATATTACATTAAAAAAATAGCATTTCACAATTCAAATATAATTTAATATGATCTGATATACATATTAAATATACACAAACGTTAAATGAAAATAAAACTAAAATAATTTTTAATATAATAAAATAATATAATTCTTAATAAATTCACATTTATAAAAATTAGTGAGTTCTCAAACGATACATTGATAAAAAAATCAAATGAATAAATTATCTAATTAAAGATGTATAAATTTATTATGTATAGACCGTCAAAACAAATCGAACTTATCGAGCCAATCCAAACAGTCATTAACAGACGTACTTTACCCAGAAAGATTAGGTGCGTTAAAAACGCGGGCTAAACGGATGAGTCTGATTAATCCGGAAAAAATGTCCGGTTAAACAGGACATCTCGTGGGCTAACTCTTTAGCCAAGTTAAATATTTTAAAATATTTTTCAAAATAGTTAACATAGTGGAGTCTAAAATCTAATCATATTTAAAGTTTTTTCCTTAAAAAATACCATTTTGTGTAAATTTTTTTAGAGTTTAAAATGAGTTTAATTTTTCGAAAATAAATAAAAAACATTGTAACATGTTTAACCCGTCGGGTTGGTTATGAACGATCCAGGTTAAAAATTGTATTCTGTGAATAAAGCGGGTTTAAACAGTAGACCTAAATTAAATGGGTCGGGCTAATTTGTTTGATCGACAAACTTAATTATGTGCTTTAAATTAAATGATTACACGATATAATATTATTAGGATATTCCCGTAAAAAAATATATAAATAGTTTTTTTTTTTTAAAAAAAGAACAAAACACGTCATTTTAAATTGATATTAATAATAATATTAATGACGTAAAATATTAAAATAATATTTGTAATTTAATTGAAATATAATATTATTAGAATAAAACATTGAAAGCTTTGATATTAATTACTGATAATTAATTAATTGATCTGATCAATTGATTTTACAATATTTAAGTTAATTAGTTAATTGATTTCATGTAATGATTTAAGAAAAATAATCCAAAAAACACTCTCAGGAGCATGTCATGTTAGCGCTCTATTATTAAGTGTATAAATCTGATTTTAATATTATATAATAGATAATAGATAGATAGATAATAGATAATAGATTTAACTGGTTAAAGTTGACATTATAAAAAAGTCTACAACGAATATACCATACTATAATAAGATGTGCAAAGTGATCATTCTTATGATTGAAATTAAGTTTGGTCGCCAACAATCTATAGCTTATACGACATTATCCCCTTTACGTTATAAGAAGTTTTAAGTTCGAGCCTTTCCTTAGCGTATAAAAAAAATTATGTTTGATCATTGAGTTAAAATTCAAAGTACTTTATTTTTTATTTTCTTACTATATTTAAAATAAAAAATTAATCTGACATATATGGTCATTTAAAAAAAAATTCTTAGCCAAACCATGCTATGCAAATTTGTATATCAATTATAGAAGAAAAATTTGATAAAAAAAAAATTATAAGGTCAGGGAAATAGAAAAAAGAAATGAATAATGGAATACTTATTAAATATTAAGATGTCATTAATGATTTAAATAAATTATACTTTTATTAGAATAAATATTGTAAGATTTGATATTAATGATTGATATTAGTTTATTAATTGATTTGATTTAATGATTTACGATAAATATATCGAGAAACACTCTCAGGAGCGCGCCATGTCAGCGCTCCATCATTAAGCGCATAAACTCAATTTTAATATTATATAATAAATAATAGATGATAGATTTCATATACAATAAATCTATTACTTCGTTATAAAAATATTGCGCTAGGCTATTTAACTTACATATTGATGCTTGTTAGATTAATAACTAGATGTTAATTGATATTTAATAGAATTGATGAAAACTAGGTGCGTATGTATATACTTAGTCTGAACATGTAAAATCAGAGGACAAGATTATATTAATTAGTTAATGACCTTTGTGCATCATGAGAACTTTGGACCACGGAATTACTACACTATTTGACAACCTGTTTTCTAGGGTTTCAAATTTTTCAACAATTAACTAACACATTTTAGGGTCTATATATCTAGCTATCTAGAGACTGAAATCTTATTGCATTGGAGGCGCCAAAATATGAATTGAAAAGGAATAAAGAGCACATACATGAACAATAATACGATAGATAGGCTAAATTATACTAACTTAGAAGTAAGTTGGCCTAAATTATCTAAATTTTAAGGTGTTTAGTTTGTATTTTATTTTTTATTTTTACTTTTAACATTTTTTATTATTTAAATTTTGAGATAAAAAGAGAATAAAAAATAATAAAAACATGTTTTCTATTTTCATCCATTATTTTTAATTTTTTTCTTTTTTTTTAAAAAAATAAAATCTAAAAAATAAAAAATATTAAAAATGAAAATAAAAAGCGAACACACAAACAAGACAGTTTGTGACTTTGTGTATATGTATGCAATGGATAATTTAATTTTTATCTATGGATTAATATAAAAAGTTTTTACACTGAAATTAATAGTATATTATTACATGAATAAACGTATTTCACTATTTAAAATTTATTGAAATAAATAATCTAATTGAATAATCATATAATACTTTTTGCACACTTTTCAGGTGCCAGCATATTATACATACGGAAGCGGATCAGGTATAATTAGAAATTCAATGTTTATGTGGTTTTAGCTATTAATCTTAATTATACATATATTTTATAATTAAAATAAATTAAGATCAACGGCTAAAAATATAGAATACCGGATTTTCGATTCGTTTTTTATACATTATATATACCATATATTATTTTATATATATATTTGAGCATGTAAAAATGACTTTATAGGTGGGAACTAGGAAGATTAACAGTCAAAGAGATACAGCCAAGGAATCAATTACTTGAAAGCATGTGCATCCACATTCATTCTATTTTTCATAAGAGGAATTAATTTTGAGACCTACCTCACATCCAATTCTGACTAGCTACTATAACTAATTTAATTATGATGCCTTATGAGTTATATGTATGATACTGCCTAAACTTTAAGTTGGTCATCAACATGCATATGCTAATTAAATAGTAAAGTTAAGATAAATTATTCTGACTTATGATGATCATGCGATTAACAATATTATAAATACATAGAATACTCTATTATTTATTATTAGAAAAGATAATATACCCTAAACTATGACATTCAAACTAGCTATATTAAAATATTACACTAACTTTCTTTTAAATATGACATTAATTAATTTTTTTCTTAAAAGTTAGTATAGACTAAACATATATAACTAACCATCAATGAAAATCTCCTATATAATAATATATAATACCATCTAATGGTAGCTAGAGGAGCATAAAATTTCTATTTAGAACTAACACAATTGACATAAATTCAAATTAAATGACAACCAAATCATCAATAGTTCAATACACAAAACTAAGAGATGATTTACTTGTCTATGTTAATCACCATAATCATAAATCATATATATATATTTAATCAAAATCAAATTACAAGCTTCCCATAGGAAAAGCTATATATATAGTACTATTATTGTTTAATACATTAATAATGTACAAATTATATTATTACTCTTATTATTATTATTATTATTAAACATGAAGCATAGTATTGCTATTATTTCTTCTCATTATGGTAGCTATAGTGCTATACTCTTCCAAAGCACATTCTTCTGATGGCCTTACACCTTGATCTTGTTGTTGGTAATTTGAAGAAGCAAGAAGAGGTTGTTGGTAAATTACTGAATTGCCACTACTGTTACTCTCACCCCAATTAGGCCTATTAGAGCCTATTATGATCTTATCACTAAAAACCATGTCTCCACAGAAGAACTCCAACCCATTATTTAATAATAATCTTTGTGGAATAAAATTATTATTAGTAGTATTATTATTACCCACCATTATTTCATCTTCAATTTCAATAATGTTGAAATTTCCTTGTCTTTGCACCAATTCATCATGATGACCACCATTATTACCATCACCAAATTGTACTTGTTCTTGATGATAAACTACTTCTTGTTGTGTTGAATTATTATTACTAGAATGATGAATAGTAGTAGTAATACCTTGTCCTTGTTGTGATTGATGAAGAAGATGATTCAATCCATCATAAGGGTAGGATGGTAATTATCATAACCAACATCATTATAGAATCTCCCTCCAAGCTTGATAAGTAGTTTCTTGATGGAATCTTGGTCATTGAAAGAAGACCCTAAGAATTGGTTGCTATAGGGCACATTTGGTATTGGCAACAGTGGCATGAAGTGTGGCCAATAACATTGTTGTGGTTGTTGTTGAGTAGTACTATTATTTTCATGAACCAATAAGGAAGATAATAAGGAAGAATCATCACCAAAAATAACACTACTACTCCTCCCTCTATTAATTGATGTTGTTTGTTCTTGCTTGTTGCTTCTATTATTATTATTGCTACATGGTAATTGAAACTGTTGCTGTTGTTGTTCTTTGTTGCGGCGGTTCCTGTTATTCCCAAGAAGCTTCTTTTTGAGCCTTGTGTTCCAATAGTTCTTTATGTCATTATCAGTTCTTCCTGGCAATTGAGCAGCAATAACTGACCACCTATATGCGTTTTTCACAAACCAAACTTGATTATTTAAATTCACATACATATTCATAGAAAAACATGAAAGGAAGAGTGAAATTAGAAACTATGATGTACATAATAAATAGAAAATACCATAATAATATCATTATTACAATATAATTCACAAGACATTTTATTAATCTAAAAAATTTAGAGAAGTAATTTATTTTATGATATAATTTTAGAATTTTATAACTGAAAGATATATAATTTAATCTTTGTTGAGTTTAAAAATTTAAAGTTTCCACGAACTCAAGAAAACAAAAGAGTATTGCGTGAGAAACGTATTAGAGATATAATCATTAATGTACTTTCACAAGCATGTATGTAAGTAGGGTAATAATCAAATTTAAAAGTTGAGAGCTTACAAAAATTTAAATCATAAAACTCAATTTGTAAATTTGGACCTCAACTTCTAAAATTCTCTCAAACATT
>JASCZI010030475.1:6828-28014 GCA_036250425.1 Stylosanthes scabra | reverse complement strand
GAGAATATGATAAACTTATTTTTATATATATATATATATATATATATATATATATATATATATCTACCTGCTTCCAATACTAATATAGAGGCTGCAAATAATGTTGTCTTCTTCTTCAGAGAAACCGCCATGCTTGAGATTAGGGCGAAGATAGTTTAGCCACCTTAAACGGCAACTCTTTCCACAACGCTTCAATCCTATAATTTAATTAATAACACACAAAGTAATAATATTAATTATATAAACAAATTAAACTTTCTATATCTGAATTTTTCTACTAACATAGTTTAGTAATATTATGTATGAACAAGGAAAATAGATAGAGGAAACCCAAGTAATAATAAGAAAATTACATAATAGCTAGCTAGGGTTACACATGAAAATTAACATATGATGATGATGATGATTGAAAGAAATAAATAGTTAATTAATTAATAAATGAATTAATAAATTACCAATTTTTTGAGGCAAAGCAATCCAATTACCACCAGTGCCATGTTGTTCTATGTATGATTTGAGCTTGGCATCTTCTTCAGGAGACCATGGCCCTTTCTTCACGTTTGCTTTGTCACAACAAGGAGCCCTCCCCATGTTTCTTCTCTTGAGTCTTTGATTCTTTTGTGTTAACTAACCCTTATTATTTGCTTATTGAATTATAAGAGAGAGAGAGAGAGAGAAGAGATTTTCATTAGTATAATAGCTGAGAGGGGGATATACATAACATGATTCCGAGGACAATCCCTCTCACTATTTTTATATAGTGTGTGAGTGTGTGTGGCAGTGAAGAGGGGAAAAGGGTAACTATTTTCTTTTTTTAAATATAGAAAAGTCTAGAAATTTAGTAGTATAGTATATTGTGTTGACAGAATAGGAGAATAAGTGTTAAGAGGTCTCTTCTTCTTGTCTTTCTTACACTAGAATCAAACTTATTAACTCGTTTAACATTTAATATTATTTCTACTTTAAAATAAAGGTAGGTTTTTATTTAATTAGGTACCTGTTAAACTTATTAAGAATAATGGAGAAAGTCGGTGAGTGAAAATTGGTTCAATTTTTAAACTCGTCAAATATATATTTAATGAAAAAATTAGAAAGCCAATATATTATGATCAATAAGGAGTCAACACATGCTATATATGAGTTACAGATGATAACTCATAAATTTTGGATGATAATTTAATTATTGAATTATATAAATTTTGGATGATAATTTAATTATTGGCTCCTAATAATCTCCTAATGTTGATTTCGTAGCACTACTCATATGTAATTATATTTCTACAATTAAAATTTTGAGATAAGTACTTTCATAACATGAAAGTTTTTTTAGTAAGAAAATTAGAGTTTAAATTGTTGATATTAGAGAATGAGAGTTGAAACTGAATATTCATCTTTCATTACTAATGAAAACAGTTTACAGTAACAATATTTATAATACATGAAAATATGGTGAAAGCACAAGAAAACCAAGATCAAGACTAAAGAAAACTAACTGTAATATGTAACTTCCTAACTAATTTAGTTAGAATAACTAACTACACTATTATCCTCAATATTCCCCCTCAAACTTAGGCCAAGTATGAACACTGCCTAAGTTTGCCAAGAAATTTCTTGAACAGATTCAGTGACAGGGGTTTGGTAAATGCATCTGCAACTTGGTCTTGGGAAGGTATGTGTAGAACATAGAGCTGCTTGTTGTTAACCAGTTCTCTTAGGAAATGGATATCCATTTCCATATGCTTGCATCGAGTATGATAAACTGGGTTAATTGTCAGCTCACATGTTGACTGGTTATCACAATATATTATGGGTGGTGTCATTTGTGCTATCTTCAATTCTGCTAATAGTTTCTGCACTGCCACTATTTCTGTCTGAGCTGAGGCCACGGCTCTATACTCTGCTTCAGTGGTGCTACGGCTGAGTTTTGATTGTTTCTGGCATTTCCATGTAATCAAGTTGTTTCCTAAGTAAATGCAGTAGCCTGTTGTTGATTTTCGATCATCTAAGTTTGCTCCCCAATCTGCATCTGCATAACCAATGATTCTATAATCAGTACTCTTTGTAAAAACTAATCCTTGACTAACTGTACCTGCTACATAGCGAAGAATCCTTTTCACTGCCTTCCAATGGTTGAAAGTAGGATTGTGCATGAATTGTGACACTTTGTTCACCGAATAAGCCAAGTCAAGTCTGATATTGGTGAGATATTGTAGTGCTCCTACAATGGATCTGAATAATTTTGGATCAGAACATGATTATGAGTCTTGTTAGGACAGTTTGAGGCTTGAGGTTATTGGTGTAGGCATTGAATTTGCCCCTTCCTTACCAGCTCGTTGCAAAATCTCTTTTGCATATTTCTCTTGAGAAACATGAATGCTGCCACCCTGCATATGTTTTATTTCTAAACCAAGAAAATAATTCAAAGAACCTAGATCTTTAAGAGGAAAGGTAGCATTAAGTGTGATAATCAATGAATCAATTTATGCAGCATTGTTACCTGTCACAACAATGTCATCAACATATGATAATAGGTATATAACTGAGTGTTGTGTGTGCTTAACAAACAGAGAAGTGTCCGATTGAAGATTATGAAATTCTAGTTTGGCTAATGTCTTTTTTAAAGTGAGGAACCAGGCTCCTGGTTCTTGGAGCCTGTTTCAAGCCATACAATACCTTGTGTAATCTACACACTGTATTTGGGTCTCCATTATTATACCCCTCTGGTTGTTGCATAAGTACTTGTTCATGCAATTTGCCATTTAAAAAGGCATTATTGAAGTCTAATTGCCTAAGAGTCCAGCCTTGAGTTAAGGCTATAGTTAAGACAATTCGGATGGTAGATGGTCTAATAACTGGGCTGTAAATTTCCTCATAATCTATGCCTTCAGTTTGTTGGAATCCGTTGCCAACTAACATAGCCTTGTACCTAATGATATTTCCCTTACTATTTCGTTTGATAGCAAACACCCACTTATTACTAATCACAGTTGCTGCTGGTGGTTTAAGGACTAATTCCCAAGTTTTACACTGTTGTAAAGCTTGAAACTCAGTATCCATGGCTGCTTTCCAATGTGGACAGCACATGGCTTGTGCCACTGTTTTTGGTATTTCTTGAGTTAAATCAGTAGAAACAGTGTGTAATGTAGTAAGTTTAATAGTTTTAGCCTTAGATCTAGTGATCATATTATGTGTGTTTAAGGTAGAGGCTGTGGATGTGGTGGTGGGTAGACAGATTTCAATTCCACTTATTGGAATTGTTTGCTGAGCTATGTGTGAGGGGTTTTGATCAGAATTAGGCTCACTAGAAGAGTGTGTAACATAATCAGTTTCCTGTACTTGTGAGTGATTATTATGTGAGGGTGACAGTGAATGTGAGTCATTGGATGTATGAGATGCATGTAATGGTATAAATGTAGTAATAGTAGATGCAGATAAGTCAGTTTTATTATCAACTTCAGAAGTTGAGACAGAAAATAATTCAGAATATGGATACACAGTTTCATCAAATATGACATTCCTAGATAAATATATCTTTCCATCTTTAGTCATACATTTGTAGCCTTGGTGATTATTATCATACCCTAAAAATAGACATTTCTGAGACCTAAACTCCAACTTATGTTTATTGTATGACCTTAGATAGGGGAAGCATAAGCATCCAAAAACTTTGAATGTAGTGTAATCTGGCCGTCTTCTATACAATTTCTCAAAAGGAGAAATAAAATCTAGGGCTGCAGTAGGTAATCTATTTAGGATATATGTTGCAGTAATTATTGCATCTTCCCAGAAGGACATTGGTAAATTTGCTGTATATAAGAGGAATAAGACTATTTCTATGACACTTCTATGTCTTCTCTCAACTGTCCCTTGTTGTTGGTGTGTGTAGGGACATGAAAACCTATGCTTTATTCCTTGAGAATGCACTAAGCTAGCAAAGGCATTGGAAAGAAATTCCATGCCATGGTCAGTTTGAATGCTTTGTAACTGCTGGCCAGTTTGCTTTTCCATATAGAGTTTGTAACTCTTAAAAGCTTCAAGAGCTTGAGATTTATTTTCTAGTAAATACAGACATGTATATTTGCTATAAGCATCCACAAAGGCAATGTAATATCTATATGAAGATCTAGATGTAATTGCAGCAGGTCCCCAAAGATCAATAAAAACAAGTTCTAATGGTCTATTGTAAGTAGTACTAGAATCATGAAAAGGCAAGGCATGTATCTTACTTACTGAACAAGATTCACAGATATGATCAAATGTTTTATCAGTAACAAAAGAGACACCATAGCTTTTAACTATCCTCAATACATTTTGTAAATTAGCATGGCCTAATCTTTTATGCCATAGAGCTAAAATATTATCTTTCTTAGTTGTACTCAGAATTGTTGGCTGAACAGAACATATCATATCACTAGATAAAGAAGGCTTATAAAATTCAGAATTAGGCAAAGAAGGTGTACTTTTATTTATCTCACAACTATCAGTCATACAAGAATCAGATACACTGGTAGAAACTAGTTCTTTGCTAGGTAATTGTCCATAGGGAACAGATTCTTTTGAACTGCAGAGTCAGCTGTGCTTTCTGAAGCAGGGGATTCCGTTGGGGACGGAGTCTTTGTTGGATCGAGATGATACTCAAGCTCAAGAGTCTAGATTGTGAGCCAAGCTTGATACCTCCAGGTGCTATAATTCTTGTCATCGAGCTTGTCTGTTAATGGGACAAATCCTGATTTGAACGTGGATGATGAAGAAGAGCCATGGCTGATGAATTTTAGGGTTACTGGTGAAGATCCGTCAAAAAGAAATTGGGAAAGTAGGAGAGAGAGAAGAAATTGGGAAAGTAGGAGAGAGAGAAGATAGGTAAAGTGTTGAAACCAAGGAAGAAATGGTCTTTCTTTTGAGAAGAAAGAGAAAAAAAATCAGAGAGAAATTTTTAACCAGGTCTAATACCATGTTGATATTAAAGAATGAGAGTTGAAACTGAATTTTCATCATTCATTATTAATGAAAACAGTTTACAGTAACAGTATTTATAATACATGAAAACATAGTGAAAGCACAAGAAAACCAAGATCAAGACTAAAGAAAACTAACTATAACATGTAACTTTCTAACTTATCTAGTTAGAATAACTAACTACACTATTATCCTCAATATAAATTTTATCAACCTTTAAATAATTTTTTTTAAGACAATAAAAAAGGTATCAATGCAAAATTCAATTAAATTCAAAAGAATAAAAATGCCTTTTATTGAAGTTTAACATATATAACTATATATATTTACCCGATCATTATAACTAGATTACATAATAGTAACATTTATGTTATGATTTTGAAGATATATAAAACAATTACTCTCGTTGATAGTTTGGTATATGAAATTTTCATCAAAACAACTTGTATAAGGTAAATTCAAGAAAAGGTAAGGACACAGGATATGAAAAGATATATAATCTTAAACTTAATTAACCATAAATGTTTTTTTTTTAAAAAAATATCTACACTCATGTCTTCTTAGACAACTCATTTTTGTTCGGTAGGAATTGAGTTACAGCAACTTATATTTTTTTTTTCCTGATGACATGATTGTAACTTGTATTTGATGAGTTACACTGTTTTTTTCTTTTTCACCTTTGTCAACAAAACAGTTATAAATGCAATTATTTATACATATACAGCTAGTTAAGTTGAACCTTGTTATAGCTAGCTGTTTATTAGCATGCACTACTTTTATGACTAGTTCTAGGCTTATAACATTGGAAATGTTTTAAGTGTGCCCGGAACACCGATGTTCCTGTATTTTTAACTGTTGATCTTTATCATATATATATTTTATAATTAAAATTAATTAAAATCAACGACTAAAAACACGGTAACACCTGATTCCCGGGTATACTTAAAACGCTTCCTATAACATTAATACATACATAGTTAACGTATCAAGCTAAGTGTACATTGAAGTATCAATGTTCCAATATTTTTATTAATAGTTGATTAAATATTTTATAATTAAGAAATTGTCGGGGCTTTCGAATCCCGCTTTATGCATGCAGCAATCCGGTAGCCAATGACAAATCCTTAAATGGAGCTCAGATTCGCGAAAAATTAGTTCTCGATCTGTCGGATTGAGGAATACATTTATTTGTTTCATATATATATATATATATATATATATATATACAAAAGTTATTACAATTCTTACATATTACTTTGATTAACTCTAGTTTTCTTTTTTTTGGACTTGATTAACTCTGGTATTTATAACTTTCAGACAATATTTTCAATACTTTGTAATTACTAATGTTCATGAATTTTTATTTTAAAAAAATATCTTAGAAATATTTTAATTTAACCCAAGTATTTCTCAATTTGAATAACTTTTTCATTTCTTTTCAATTAGCTAGCCATTGTGGATACTAATTAAGTAGTTAGATAGATGCACCCGTTCAATGATATTAGAGTTGAATGACTCTTCTAATTAACATAATTCTTAATTATTGAGATTTATTTTAAGACTATATGTATACTTAAAAGTAGTGAGAACTCCTTAGCTTCTACTCAAAGACTATATATACATATATTAGTCACAAAATTAAAATATAAAATATCATATCATATCATATGAAAGAAAAGAAGGGGGTGGGGGAGTTTTCTTTGAAACATATGGTTGAATTTTGTCTCATTAATCAATGTATAATAATATATATTCCACCTTTCAAAAGTTGACTATCTTAAGTCCCATTTTAGGACAATTATAATTGCTATTCTTTAATTTTCAACCCAATCAACTATAAATTATTATATTTGAAATAAAGAAAAAGCTACATCTGCTTCAAAAACCTTCACTTTCTAGCTAACAGACTTTAATGGAGAAAAATACCAGAAAATTAAAAATGATGAGAACAATGATTAACTTTTGCTTATTGGTCGGAATGAAGAATGGTGACTTGAAAACAAACTAAATCGACCATTTTATATATAATTATTCTTGAATCAAGAAAAAAATATCATTCCCAAGCTATTAGAAGAGCCCAAAATTATTAGGCTCACAAATTTTATTATGGAATAAATAATGGATCGGACTACTTGCAATTAAGGTTTGGATGAACTATTTATCTTACAAAAAACTGCACTTAAATTTTAATCTTTAGTGAATAATCAATACAACAAATCCAGCTAGCTGCGATTTATTAACGACGGTTGAATAAATTGTCGTTAAATGGATAAAAAATCGCCGTTAAATCCCACATTTTTTATAATGAATATATCTATGTAAGTTAAACTCACTTCTTGCTTGATGTCAACCTAAGTCTTATAAACTTCTACATTATAAAAAAAACTTCCGGAGATAGTGGCAGGTTTTTTCTTTTTTTTTTTTGGTTTTTTAAAACTGCGCTAAAAGTTTTATAAATTTAAGATTTGTAATTATAGCTTTTGGCTAATAACTCTGATCCCTAGTTTGGCATTATAAAATAATAATAATAATAATAATAATAATAATAATAATAATAATAATAATAATAATAATAATAATAATAATAATAATATTTGCTGAAAAGAGGAATTTGAGGCCAGCTAATTATTCTACACATTCTTTCCAAATGCAAGAGAAGGTTCATGCCTAATTCTCATCACTACACAAAACTATCCAAAAGAAAGCAACCAAACTAGTAGGTACTATGATTATTGGTTAGAATTTTGTAGATCTTAATGCTTTTAATTATTCTAGCTTCCTAGCTAGTGTTCATTTTCATCAACTAAATGTATTCGAGAATATATATAAAGAGATAGATGTAGCATGACAAAGAAAACCTAATTATTAATTAGGTTATAATCTCCAACAATTGATTATTTATTGAATGAATAAATAAATCTAGGTGTATATATTCATCTGTTTTTACATTTAATAGGTCCATGCATCAAGCACTGAAATAATGAAATCTAATAATACCAAAATTTTGAGTATAAAAATAATAAATTTTAATATAAAAAATTTGAATCACAGCAAAGAAAATAATAATTATTTTATATTGGAATGAATGTATGAATACATGTACATGTAGTATTACCATTATTTAATATAGTTTAGCAAATTCAGGCTTCAAAAATGTTTGAAACGATTTTGTATTCTTTAATTATAGTTAAAATAAATGTTAGATATAATAAATGTGATTTTATATACTAATAATCAATCAACCAAAAAAAAATATACACTAGTAAACATATAGGAAAAGTTTGTTTCTAACATTCCTATTTTAGTATTTATTTCTATTTATAAATTATTAAATTAAATATGTAATATTAAATGATAAATATATATTTACAAATATTATTTATATAAAACTATATAATTATAATAAACATGATAAATTTAGATTATCATCACCTGTATATCTTTACTCATTATATAATATATATGATGATGATTCTTTGGCGACGTTAGTAACTCACGAACCAATACTTCACCCAAAACTTTTGAATTTAAAATAAACCATAAGAATAAGAGCATAATTCCGTTGAAAGGTCAAAAAAGCTTCTCAGAGAAAAAGAAAGAGGGAAACACTTAGTGAAAAACTTGTAGACTTTTTAAATCCTTTTAAATTATTTTTGGTTGGTGACCAAATGAAGAAAAAGATGCATATAATAATAATACTAGTTGTAAATTTTTTTTTATAATGATCACCAATGAAATTTATTTAATAGCATTTTTTGTTGCTTCACATTTATGTTTTACGATGAATAAGTCTTAAATATCAATAAAAATATTATCAGAAATATTTTCTTATGAAAGTGTTTTTCTTTTCAAAAAATAATGTTATATCAAAATACAATTAGGCTCTTAAAAAGGTATCTTTTAAATGAAATTAAAATTGTACTTTAATTATTTTTCACTCTTCAAAAGCCAATAATAAAAAAATTCACACATAATAGCAATATATTATATATAGTTAGGTCTAACCTTCTTATTATTCTTGGCTAATATACTTAGCTTGAAATGGATTTAAAAATGGAAAAAATATAATATAGACGATCAATAACTTTCTAATAAATAAATCAGCCAACAAAAAATTGAATATCTGTAATAATTATTTATAGAACATCCACAATGAAAGTCATAGAATATCTGAAACATAAAACAATCATCAATTAACTTTGTATTTTTTTAGAAACAAAACATTCGAAATCTAAATAAACAGAACATCCAATTTAAGTTGTTGGCTGAATTTTAATTTTATTGGTTACCTAATATTGTTGTTTAAAAATAGTTATATTGTTAATTATTAATACAAAAAATCTAAAATATATAATTAAAAGAAACATTATATAATTGTCATTTTTAAAAGTGGCGGTTAAATCAATCATGCTATAAAATAATTAGGCTATTTTTATTTTATCTTCAGTGTAGTAGTGAAACTGTAAGAGTAAAAGTCAAGAATCAATTAGGCTAATGAAACAACAACTAAGACTAATAATAATGATTAGACTTTGTTTGTTAAGGAAAAAGGGAGCTAATACTAGCCTTATTATCCTTATTGTTACTGAGTTTTGTATGTTTATATTGATTTTAATAATATTCAGAAATATAAAAAGAAAACTTATAATCATATGAGCTAGATATATAGTGGTACTTTAATTTTGATTGATTATTAAATAGTTTAATTTTAAACATGTATCTAATTATATAATGTTAGATCAATAAAAATAAATAAATACTTATTTTTTACTCTGGCCGAGTGAATAATTATTAAAAAACAAATATATATAATTAAAGGATGGTGTAAAACATTTCACATAGCAAATCCATCAAAATTAAACTTCAATTTAATAAATTAAACTTAAGGACAAAGGTCTTGTTAGGGTGGCTAGCTTGTTATCTTCAATTGACCGATTTGTTTTGAAATATCATTAATTTATTGAACAGAAGTTTACTACAAGGTAGAGTTAAATTGACCAAGAATATAATTTTGAGGAACAAAAGTTTTAGGTGAAGTTTCAATATTTAGAAGTTTATAGTTAAATGATTAATGAGTTAATTAACAAAAGTTAAAATCTCACTACTCACGTATTATAATGAAGTTTCAATCATATCCACAAATCGTACAATATATAATTTTTTCTTTCAAAAGATAGAAATGTTTTATTAGTAAAAAGTCATTGCAGAAATAATTTTGTTTTTTGGACAGGGGAAATAACTTTGAAAGTCAAAGTAGGTTATAAAGTGAAAAAAAAAACATAACAAAGTGATATAACTCTAAGAAAACACTATGTAACATGAAGATAATTTATTATTTTTTATCTTTTTAATAGTTTTTAAAAAATAACATGTATTTTGAATGTTTACTCATTTAAATATTAGAATAATGAATTATATTTAAATATTTTGAGGCAAGTGTTTTGGTTGATTTTATAAGAATATTCCCTTCAATCAATTTTTTTTAAAGTGCATGCCAGTTTTGAACCCAAGATTATAAAAATGAAAAGTCTAATAGAATAAGGTACACCAATTGAGCTAATTTAATTGGCTCCTTTCAATCAATTTGATTCTATAAAACCTTTTTCAGATAATTTTATTGTTTAATTTTGTTGAATATTTTAAATAATTTTGTCGAACAAATTAAAAAATTTTTTTTTCTAATGTACGGTGAGAGTGTTCCCGTGTGAGACACTAGTGGAAGTTGGCTTTGGAGATCGTAGAGATTTTTCTTTCGGCTGGACAAGCGAGAACTGATATACAACAAGAGGGCAAGGTAGGAAATTCATCCCAACAAAAGACTTAAATGAAAAATTTGTACAGCATGTCCCTTTTCCGATTGTGGTGGACAGGCCTGAGAGATTTTCTTTTATATTCTCTTTTTAGTCCCAATTATAGCCTTCGTGACTTAATATAAATACCGATGCGGTGGTTAAGAAGCAAGTCATACTCGAGTAACGAATTTGGCTACGTTAGCTTCTGCTTCTGTGGCTCCCTCTTAAGGATCCCCCGATGAAGGTACCCAAGCTTCTCACACGGTGACTCCGATTTCTCCCTTGAAACCAAGCAATCTGCTAAGGGAATGCCATCGTTAAAAACTTAAAATTTTAATGCTGAAAACTTTTATTGTCAATATTTTCTTTTTCGGTCAACAAAAGGCAGGCCTGAAGTATGATGGCATGTGAACGTCAGCCTATTAATGATGATTTATGGGCTTTTTTTCTCAGCTTCAACAATTTTGTATTCTCCAATGATCCCTAAATCCTTTTAGTTTTTGTTCTCCGGGGCCTTACGGCCTCCGCCCTTCATTGTACCCAAAAAAAATCCAAGTAAAAAAATTAAATAAAATAAAAGCAAAAGAGAAATGAGGTTTTTTTTTAAAAAATAAAATAAAATGATGAGACTTTTTCTCATGTTATTACCGACAAGTCAAAAACTATTATCAGATTTTTTTTTTAAAATTTCCTATGTTATTCTTCAGGTCAATAGACCGAAAGGCTAGTATATCATTGATATAAATTCCATTTAAGCGTAAAGTTCTTGCTAATTGGTCGCTACATATACAAAGTAATGTTTGAACGTTGTCACTAGTAACTTTTTTTTTTGGACATCAGGTTCGACAGGCCTCAACCCATAATCTACCCACTCATACATATACTCATTTTTCTATTTAAGCTCTTGCCAGGAATCGATCCCTAGCCGTCACTAGTAACTTGAGCACTTTGTCTGAGAGATGTGATTTGTACTAACTAATAAAAATGATGGAGGTAGGTAAAGCAAGCAATAGAAAAGCCCATAAGCTTGTTCTTCCCAAAAATATGTTCCAAAACAAAATATCCTTTTGTTTCGTCCAATAACCTAAGAAACAAAAAAAAATGCCCATAGTTTGTGCTGCAATTTGATTACTTTTCGAATAATGATTGTAATATGATAATGTACACAAATGTTCTGTTGATTCGTAACTGTGAATCAAAATCACAAGCTACTTAAACAATAATTAAAGATAATTATTACTAGTTTTTAAAGTCATTATTGAGAAGATAATGAATTTAGCTTTTTATCAATCACAAAATATATAGCAATAATTACAGATGATCTTTTTTTATGTCCAATAATGAGACAAAATTTGTAGAGCAGCAATAACAACAAATGAAGTCAAGCAATGCAATCATAATCCGACGCATATATTTCAATTTTCTCGTGGGCCTCTTCATGGGATAAACCAATCACATTCATGGAAGAAATTTTCTCGCAGATAGATTTGATAATTTTTCTTAAATTTAAATATATATATATGACAAAATAATAAAATAGGCTAATAAGTTGTTACTATAAATTTTTCATTTATAATTTATTTTTTATTTTAGTGTAAACTTTGTATTTATAATTTATAGTTTTTGGAACGTTTTGTTTGGTGTATTTTTCCCCATTCTCCTGATTTGAGACTTTATTAGTGTGAGTGCATAGATATCTAGAGTTAACATTAGTCATAAGTGATAATAATGAGTTAAACCATTTGATTTCTGAGATCTGCAGTTTACGTCAAAATAATTTTTGAGATTTCAAATGATATCATTTTAATCTCTAAGAATAAAAAACTGCAATAAGTTAATTCTTATAATTCTATTTTTCTCAAACTCTTACTAATTTCATGAGTAAAATGATAGCTGTCTTTCACGATAGAAAACATAAAACAATATTTCTTCATTTATATTACTAAATAATTATTAAAATAACGTTATTTAATAATTAAGAAATATAGATGAAGGATATGAACAAGTTGAATAGTAAATTATGTCATTTTTAATAATTATTTAATATTATAAGTGAAACACATTTTATGTTATTCAACATATATGATAGTTGTCAATTTGTCACGTTACTTAAAAAATTAATAAAAATTAAATAAAAAAAAGTCAAAGGCCAATTTAATATAATATTTTAATTTTAAATTAAAATGATACAATTAAAATCTTAAAAATTATTTTGATGTAAATCACGAATCTCAATCAACACCAAAATAAGTTTAACTCTTATGGTAATAATAATAATAATAATAATAATAGTGAAAAGATATGAAGTTTAATTTGATTGTGATGATAATAATGACTTAGTTTGTAGTGTGCGTCGGCCAGATGCCTTTTTGTCTCACTTTCGGTTATCTTATTTCCAATAATTATAATTATAACTATAATACTTCAAAAAAAAAAATCATAATCTCTTGGTCTTTGTCAATTATATATATCAAGTCAAATCAACATTATTATATTGATTATTGATATCATATTTCTTAACTTATTATGATGTCCAAATAAATTAAGCTACTATACTGATGAATGTAGTAAGGTGAATTCTATTGTACAGTTATCAAATTGTACAGTTGTACAGTGACGAGACATCGGCCATTGGATTCATGACAGGTATGTGGAGAGAAGTGGGAGGGACATGGCTAAAAATAAATAAATAAATAAAGCAATACTCCCCAGACCCAAAAAAATAAATAAAAATAAAGCAATCCAAAAGAAAATATATTAAAAATTAAAAATTTATATTTAATATTAAAAACAACTAAAATATCTCATTTAAAATATTATTTTAAGATCAATATTATTTAATGGTCTTAGAATGTTGACATTTAAATTTAATTATAAAAGATTAAGATACATTTTTAAGTAATTTTAAATAGACAAAAAACTTGTTATACAACTATGTTTATTTTATTATGAAATAAAAAGAAGAAATTTGAATTTGGTTTTAATAAGTAATTGTTCTTTTAGAATTAGGGTTTACAATTCAAAAATAAGGTTTAGTATTTAAAATTTAGCTTTTAAAGTTCAAAAAATACTATACTCTTTACTTCATCTGAAATGCATTAATACATAACTAAAATGCTAAAAAATATAAATTTATGTGTGTCATTTCAATTTTAAGTTAATAGCACCAATATGAAAATAAACATAATTATCGTATCATTTAATTTTAAAAATCAATTATCTTAACCATTCTGAATTTTAATTTAATTATTTATATTTAATTTATCCTATTATATGAAAATTAAATCTTATTAAATACATATTATGTTATTATTTTTTCGTACTATGCTCTATATATTTTTATTTAAACTTCAATGATGATCAAGGATGATGACATGGTCTTATAGTGAGATGACGGTAAAAGACCTAGTGAGATGGTGAATTATGACAATGTAAGATATGCAAAGAGGAAGGAGAAAAGAAGGAAAAATGATATTGACTTCTTATTGTCTTCTTAATATTGGCTCCCAAGAATTTCTTTTAATTTATATATTAAAAATATAGATTATTGATACATAAAGTGCATCTAATCTAATAAATTAGACAAAAATTTATTTTTGATAAATTAGGTTTTAATTTACTTATTTATTTTATTATTAGTAGCATTATTGTTTTTCTTTTATCATTATTATTATTATTATTAGTTGTAGTAATATAAATTGTAGTATGTTGATCGTTTATTATTATTCTATTTTTCAACCCTTCTAACATATACATGTTTTTGCTTGTTCTCTCCAAAATTGCTATTTTTTTTTTTTCTCGCAGGCCTAAAAACAAAAGCTAGCTGAAAGAATTTATTAGGCACGCAAATTAAATGGCTTGGCTCCAAGGGTTTATCTGAGATTTGGCATGTTATTGAATGTACCCATCACATCACTTTACAAACTGTATAATCCGGTGACTGTACTGAAGTGTGCACCATGTAGTAAACATGAAAGACACCGTGAAGTAACAATAAAATAATGTGAAATTAAAGATTAGCTTATTAGACAAGGGAGATGAAGATATATATATGATCTTAACCAAAAGGGAAACCTTTAATAATCAACTTATGCTTTATTTTAAAGTAAATATATATGTTTGTCTATTAGTATGGTGATGGATAGTTGTTTTATTTCCTTATATGATTCATGTCTGGTTTTATAGTGCTAAGTGTTATTTTTTGCATGGACATATCTTTTACACTCGATAGTGGCATGACTCATTGACTCAAATCCCAAAAATATGATAAATACTTTTATTTTCTAATCAATGATTTTCGATTCATGTTTTAGTAAACGAAAAATATTATTAAACAATATTTTAGAAGGAAAAAAATGAATACTTACCAAAAAAAATTCCATTTTATATATTGCATCAATATTTTCAAAGAATTTAAATTTTTTTAATATTTAACATATTTTATCAGCTAGAATTAAAATTTCAAAACCAATTTAAAATGGTCGAATAACTAACTCATTCATCCTCTCAATAAATAAGTATATATTTTATCAATACTGAATTCTTAAATTGAGTTTAAATTTATTATGAATTTTTCATTAACCTAGCGAAACTAACTAGGGGTTAGATAAAGAAAAAAAAAAAAGCACTGCACTTAGTAAGTTAGTAGTACTTTAATAATTTATTTTATTTTCTTGGGTCTTAACTTAATACCTTTAATTAAAGTCTTGTTGATAAAAAAAAAAATGTTTAAACAACATTGAAATTTAAAAGAAAAAACAATAACCGAAATCAAATCAAAGAAAATGTCCATGACTATAATCATGGAGACTTGAAACTAATAAGTTGGCATCAATGTATGTTGGGAGGCAGATAAGGATTGTGAAGTGTGATGTGTTTTCTTGGCCACTGGGATTTTGGGTTGGTGCTCTTTCTTTTCTTTTGCTCTTTCCATGTCCCTATCCTTCTCTTCTATCTTCTTTTTTTTTTTCTTTTCTTTTCTTATTCTTCACCAACAACCATTCATTCATGTCAACAAAACCACCATCACCACCTTTGTCTTTGTTTAACTAAAATATATATTCATGCCTTAGGTTTATTTATTTATTTCTTTATTTTATTGTAATCATTGTCTTTATATTGTTGCCTCTGATCAGCTAGCATGCATCTACCTCTTTCTCTTCCTATTAATCATTGCCTCATAATACTTAGAGCACACGCGTGAACGAATGATCTTCTAGAGCGTAAACATTTATTTATAGCTGGGTAATTTGATAATAGTGAATTGGATATGTTTTAATATTATATTAAAATTGTAGTTATATTTAATTTAATTCTAAAAATTAATTTAAAAAATAAAAAAATATCTTACGTTTATAAAATATTTAGTGATCATCGTATTCTTGAGAGATGCATCATTTTTAATAATTTATTGCTTGTGATATGTATAATTAATTAATAACTCCTATAATTGCCTAAACTAACTAGTTTTTATGTTGACCTTGCTAAATTATTCATTTAATTTTACTATTAATATGATATTTGATTATATTCTTTATTTGTTAATTAGTCTGCTTAAAAAATATCAAAATCCACAAATTTATCATCTTTAATTTTATGCTTCATTCTTCCTCCACTTCTTAAAAGGTCTTCTAATTAATTGGAATTCTTAATATTGAATTATTCATAAATTGAATAACTCGTGTTATAAACAGGATAAAAATTAGAATTTATTATTTTTAAATTTAAAATCAATATATTAATTATATAGATTATAAATTTTTACATTTAAGAAATAATATATAAAATATTTCATGCTCAGCCACTGTATATACATAGTTAATAAAGAGTATGATTAATACAGTTGATGAGATCAATTAGACAGTTTAATCATTATTAATGTGAACATATGGTGATATGAATTGGGATATCCTTCAATCTTAAGCTTTAAATTCCTTTTTTCTTTTTTTAATTTATCCATTATTCTTAACTCACTTTTTGGTGTTATCTAGCTAGTACTACTCCCTTTTAAGCAAGAGACTGTTGCTAATCTAATCTTATCTTAATTATTCCTAATTACCCTTGGGTTTAAATTTAAGCATTATTAATTTTTATAATATACTTGACAAAAAAAATTTATAATAATATTGACTTATTAAGTGATAATGCAAGAGACATTACATATTTTCATGTGGGCCTACCTTTAGCCCCTTTCATAATATTTTTCTTTTTTTTTAAAAAAAAGAAACATATTTTAATTAATGATTGAAGAAGTTTATCTTATTAAGACAAAAAAAAAAAGACCTTTATTTTATTTAATCATATACTAACTCATGTGGTGATGCAAAGCATATTTTACACTCAATTATTTAAACGTTTTTCAAAAGAAAATTGCTTGGTCTAAATAGGAGATAATAATACACACATGAAAGTTGTATGAATGCATCATGGCATTTAATTTGTTTCCCTATAAACAGCAAACTAATTACATTAGCATATTATAAGAGCAAATTAAAGGAAAAGGAAAAAGAAAATAATGCAATAAAAAATAATTCATCATAACAACTCTGACGGCTTGAGATGGCAATAGGAAGCAAGGAAACAAAATAATAAAGATATGATATATATGCTGAAATCTTGAAAAACATGTTTTTCATAGTGGATATTGCTTTCATATTTTAATTATTACTTTACTTTTTTATTTTATTTTTATTTATTTTTTCATTATTATTGTTATTACTTTAATTTGCGGATCCCTTATTATTAGCTTCTTGAGTGCGTGGCAACAAAACCTATCAAACTTGTTTTTGTCTTTTTAACTTTATTTATTATGCACTATCTTGTCATCTCAAGTCTTCTTTTTAGATATAGATTATCCTCTTAGTGCAATTGGAGATTGGAAAAATATTCTGTTGAAATTTTTCAGAGGATAAATGATTAATAGAAAATGGTAAAATAAAGAAAGCTTACTTCTACTCTTAAAATTAAAAGATTTAACATTTAATTACTTTTAAAATCATCATATGATTTTTTTTTGGTTTTAATTAAAAGTTTGATATTTTTGTTTCGCGACGGTTTCAAAGCACCACTAAATCTCTAGAGTTCAATCGTTATCCATGTTTGGCAGTGATTCATAACCGCCGCAAATCAAAAAATCAATTTAGCGAATTATTCTGGCGATTATGCAGTACGCCGTTAAATCATTTGGCAGCACCCGTATACATGGGTGTTTGCCGATAACAGTTTAGCGGCTAAACCGCCACGATCCGTCGATCCTGGTGCAGTGATATTCTTATACCTGCAATGATATATATATATATATATATTCCATGCATGGATATGCTATTATTCTTTAATTTTTAGGGACGACGACCTTATCCACTTATACGACAACTGATTTTATATTCACGTGAATATGCATGAACCAAAACAATTTCGCAATAAATAGCATCATAAACTCATCTCATTAATTTTAACTAATCAAACTGAATAAACTATTTGTTTAATTTATTAATCAAAGGTTTTAGAGTTTTGTCGTAATCTTTTTAAAACTATATATGGACATAGTCTTCTTTTTTATATTTTAATCAGATCAAATTAAGTTAGTCAAATTTTTAATAATGAAATATATATATATGTGCAGACAATTTAATATGATAACGATTAACGAAGCTCCCATCTCTAGTAGTGTTGACGAGTTTTAAGGTTTATAAAAAAGAAAATCATTTTTATCTCTTATTCGTCAAGCAAAAGAATAATTTCTTTATTCTTATTAGTATTAAATTAAGCAAACATTTTAATCAATTTTTTTTTATGAACTTTCGGTGGCCAGCCAATTACATCACACGCGTCTTGTCAGATTTTCCTTATTTTTTTAATTAATCTTATATCATTATATTTTTGGAAACATTTCCGATATATATATTTGGGAACATTAGTGTTTTTATGTTTTTAATTAAAATCAACCGCTAAAAACACATAAATATCAGGTAGTCTTATTATATTAGAAATACTTTTAATATTTTTATTCTTTGAAACATATGTTATTATTTATTATAGGTACTATTTTTTTTTAAAATAAAAAGTTGTCAATGACTTTACTTAATTGGTTTCATGTTATAAATTAATTTTGAGTTTATATTTTTTTGTGTGTGGTCATATATAAATGTATGTTGTAAACATCTGCTGATGAGATACGTGATATATGTATATTTGACTCCCAATAATAATAATACAAAAGGAAAAAAGAAGTTTAATATTAAATTCTTTTCTACAATACATACATAATGATGTACTATTAGAATAGTAATATTAAGGGAGAAAAAGTAAATTAATTAAGCATGGAGGAGAATGAAAGGGTAGTTTAAAATTTAAAAAAAAAGTTTATTATGATTATTATAAAAACCAAATGACCGTACAAGCGTACTATGCAGTACGGTTAGATGCTATACCCTAAAAAACTAATAATAATAATAATAAAATACGGTACATTAATATATTTATAATTTGTAATTATTAATTTTAAAAATTAACGATTATAAATTATAAATATACCAATGTATTGATATACTTAAAAATTTTCTTAATTTTATAACTATACTTATATTGATATAGGGTTAATTTCTTTTTTTTTTACCTACATTCTTATGGGATTTCAATTCGATCGGCGTTTAGCCCTATTTTTTTTTTCTAAAGATCTCACAAACTCATTATCTTTGTTGTACTAATTCGGTGGCTTGATAAACAAATTGATGGACTTTTAATTATTTTATTTCAATGCACAATTTTCAATTTCATTATTAAAACTCCACACTTAAGCGTATTGGGTAAAAGTAGTATTAAAATGGGTGACACATCTCTTACACTAATGTAAATACATTTTTTTTGGATATATTTTGATATATGTTGAGTAATGATTTTTGTCCCTCTATCAAGAATAAAACTATATATATCATTTAAAGTCACGCATAACAGACAATGTTCTCATTTTTCAAACAGGTACTCTAAATTGTTACAAATTGTGTTAGAATAACCGATGTGCCAACGTGAATGTTGGCTCCCTTAGGCGGATCAAATGTAAAATTTTGTTCCTTATAGAGGTAAATGAAGTTTTTTTTTTAACTACAAAAAAAAAATGAAGATTTTTTTGATTTTTTTTTTTCTGATCTTTAAAAGTAAATAAAGATACCTTGTAAAAGTGTAGATATCTTTGCTTTACATAAGCTTCTTGAGTTGAGTGGTTTTAATTCCTCCATTTGCTATATATCTATCATGCATTACTTAAAAAATTCTCTTCTCCAATCTTAAATTATTTTTACTATAATTAGTAAATTATCAAACTGATCTAAATTTTTAGTAATTAACCATTGTAAAATAATAATAAAAATTTCCAATATGATAGGAAAAGAAGTAATTAGAATTAACTGATTAGTTGATATATATAGATTATTCTGTTAGGCTTTTCTTTCTCTATTATCTCGAACTCGATACTCCTATATAAAAAGAAAATGACCGAAAGATGAAACGTGCAAAACATTGCAAATTTTCAGAGTATTATTTTGCCTCAAAGATATTTATTGTATTCGTTACAAAATTGTCTAAAAATTTTGCTCATTAATTTTTTTTTCGGTCTCATTAATTCATCATCATCGAAAAATGTTTTAGAAATCTACTAATCTATTACACAAGAATTAAAGTTGATTGTCTTCTTTTGACATATCAATATTCAATATGTCATACTAATAATTAATAATTAATAAATACAAGCTAGATTCACACTAATAAATGCAATAAGCCAGATCGCAGCCTTCTGACTAAACCGCCTAACTTATTTTCACTCCAAACATTATTACCCAATTGGTAAATTAAATAGTAAAGATATATATACCCCATAAGTAAAACATGGACAAAGTAAAATTACATGGCTAATATTTTTTCTTGTTAATATATACCAGGAGAAAATAATAATTAATTTATTATTATTATTTTATTGATAAAAAATTTTCAAAGACCAATTTAAATAATTTTACTACTAATCATAAATCCTAAATTTAGAGATGAATTTAAATAACGGCCAATAATTTTTTTGAAAACTAATTTCCCTATTAATCCTTAAAATTAATTAACTAAAATTAATAATCTCGAGTAGAGAAAAGTGCATAAAAAGAAAAAAAAAAAAAAAAGCTAAAAAGGGCCTGAAATATTCTGAAGATCATATTCTCTTGATTATGCTACCCACTTTCCACGTGATTCCACGTATACCATCTACCATATATACACAAAATCATGGGTGCAAATTCATGTACAATTCCTCATCATATTAATATTATTTACTAGACTTTAATTTATTTACCCCAACTTGAAAAGGAAGCTAGAAGAGGATGAGTCATTAACTTTGTAGTGGTCAACGTTTGAGCCAAAAAGAGAGATGCAAAATTTAATTTTAACTTTGATTATTATT
>JASCZI010030474.1:44871-62268 GCA_036250425.1 Stylosanthes scabra | reverse complement strand
TGTATTTTAAAAGTATTAATTAAAATAAGAATTAAAAAATTGTCATTTAAATAAAGTTTTATTTATTTAACCAATAATTTAGAAAGTAATACACAATTAATCTCCTAAGATGACCTAGTTCTGGCTAATTGTTTATATTTGTTTAAAATTTAGAACATACCTACACAAATTAATAATAAAATAATTTATACCCTTCTTTAATTTTGTGTGGTTAAGAGGTTGTAAACATTAAAAAAAAGTTAAAAACAATAAGTCATTTTTTTCTAACAATAAATAAATTTGAATATTGATTTTAGAGACATAATTCAAAATATATTTATTAAATTTAAATTTAAACACATAACACTATGAAAATTAATTTTTAGTTTAGTCATTGATGAGAGATTTATATTAGTGAATTAAAAATATATTGTTTAAAATAGGTATGTGAAAACAATAAATAAAGATGGAGAGAGAAGTGCATTTATTGTTGAAAAGTTAGTGTGAATGCATTTATTGCAGATAGTGGAAAAATTTAATATCAACTATCTAAATTAATTTAATGGTTATAAATACATTCTCACATTCTCAAATAAAAAACTCATTCTCATAAGATATATTCCTTTTATATATATATATATATAAAACTAAGTTTTTTTACCAACTAAGTCAAATCAAGTATATTTCTTTCACGCGCCTTTTCCTTCAGGTCATGCCATATTACTGTTGTTTTTATTATTGTGATTTATTGCTATATATTTTTTCCTTTTAGCTCAATGACGTTATATTCCTTCGTCCTTTTCATGTATATTCTGTTTTTGATGTAATTATTCTTCTTTTCCTTCTCCTTCAATTCATTCTCCTGCTTCTTCTTCTTTCTTTTTGTTTGACTATTCAACATATAATGGAACAGTGTAGTTCTAATCATACAATGCTAACCGATTTAGAATTTTCTACTGCAACAGACTAGATGACATATTTTTTATTCAATTTACGTGTTTTAGGTGGTTTAGGATTTAATTCTTTTAATTAGTTTGTTGTTGCTTGATTCGTGTACTTTGAAGTTTAAATTGAATCAATTTAAATCAATATCTGTTCTTGTTGTATATTTTTAATCTTTTTGAGCAAGATGAAGAAATTGAGGGTTTACTTCTTTCGAATTCGAACTTGTTTAATTTTATTTCTTTCGTTTCTTTATTTAAGTCTGGTTTGTTTTTTTACTGAACTTTAGTTTTTTTAAAAATAGATTTCGTTTCTTCTTTATTGCAGTTTGATTTTTTTAAATAAACTTCATTTTATTTTTTTAACGAAATTCGATTTGTTTTTTAATTGACTTTGGTTTGTTTTTCCCTTTTGCAGTTTTGTTTTGATGTTGATGAGTAGTACATTCCAAATGTTGAAATGACTTTTCTAACAGATGAAGAAGCTGGTGATTTCCATAAAGAGTTTGCTAAACAGACATGTTTTTCCTACTAAAATAAGAAACTCAAATAGTTATAAGGAGATAAAAAAATAAAGAATCAATTTATCAAATGTAATAGAGAGGGAAAAAGGACATCTGAAGTATCGGTTCGTTTTTTAATTGTTTTTATGTTCATTTTCATTATAAATAGATATGATTTTTCTTTTGCTTCTTTTGTGGGTGTGAATCATCATGGACACTGTATACTTCTTGGATTTGTTTTGATGAAGAATGAGGACACTCATTCGCTGATATGGTTATTTGATTGTTGGCTTCATTATATAGGAGGGAAGCCTCCAAAAAGCACCATTACCGATCGATGTCCATCAATACGACGCGCTATTGAGGCTTGTATGCCAACTACAATTCATATGTGGTGTATTTGGCATATTATGAAGAAGATTTCACGGAAGTTAAATGGTTTAAGAGACATGTTGAAATTGAACAAGAAATGAGTTATGTTGTCTAGTCTTTTGTTTCTAAAGATCTTTCTTGAAAGGAATTAGAATGATTTTATTATAAGTATGGTCTAGTTAGGAATAAGTTGCTTACGAATAACATTTCCTTCTTTTTACTTCATTATTCCGATTTGAAAATACTGTACATTCCGGTTCGTAGTAGATTCTGGCTTACACTTTTTGTAAATTTTATCATAACTTTATAAAGATCGTCATTTATGAGTTTCTATGTATTTTGATATACACTTTTGGGCTGGGATAATAAGTACAAAAAGGAGCAAGAACATGCATGTTTTTTTTTTTATAGGAATGAAAGTGTAACTAACTTACCTAATAAATTGAAAGGTGGTTAGAGTTTGTTATTTCTTCGTGAGCTTATTCTTGATTTTCTAGAATCCTTGAGTAGTTTCTAGCATATGCTATATAAGGATAGTAAACTCATCCTTGTAAAAAGATTCACAATAATATTCATTTAATAACAAAGAATAATCTTCAATTTATAATTGCAGAGTCTTATTTCTTTTTTCTCTTTTCTTCTTGAGTTCTTTCATGGTAATCAGAGCTTTAACAATCCATGGAGTCATTTATGAATGTCACCCTTGGTTCCACCTCTACTGCAATTTTTTTCTTTTACCTCCAACAATCATCAACTTGAGCAAAAGACTTTTAAAAGATGGTAGCAACTTGCACTCCATACTATTGGAGCAAATGATCTAGAAAATCATCTTCATTCAGAGAAAATACCGCCAAGATTTTCTACCACTGTTGACAGAATCTGCACAATACAAATAATGGAAGCTAAAGGATCACTCTCTCATGACATGGTTGTTATCTACAATAGGTGTAGCCTTCATCAAGAAGATATATGATTGCAAATATGCATATCAAGTTTGGGACAAGATTCTAGAGCATCTTAAACAAACTTTCAAGATGCAGATCAAGCAACTCCAAGGACAACTCAAACTCATCAAGATCAATGGATTAACGGCTACTGAATATCTTTAGAGAATTCAGCAAGTAGTAGATTCTTTAGCTGATCATGGACATGTTATCTCTACAGAAGATCATGTTGAAGTAATTATTGAATGATTAAATGAAGAGTATGCCATGTTTCTCTCCTCTGTCATGACAAAGTGTGATGAATCTCCCATTCTTTATCAAGTTGAATCTCTTCTTCTTGGACATGAGCAACTGCTAGAACAGTTTTGAAAAACTAATCATGGTATCATATAATCCAATTTCACACAAACTTCATCTTTTTCTCAAGGAAATTGACGTGGATTCAATGACAAAAGATGAGGTAGAGGAAATAATCGTGGCTCTGGAAGAGGAGGACACAATAACAATCAATCTTCTTCTAGAATTGAATGCCAAATCTGTGGCAGAGTTGGACATTCAGTTCTCTTGTGTTTTCATAGGTTCAATTTGCAATATCAAGCTGACTCCTCTCCATCCAAATTTTCTAATTCTAATCTTCAACCTCCTCTATCATCCTTTCACAATCCTAAGGCATACCTCACCAACACTTCCAATCTTAAACAGAGCTCATGGTTCCTTGATATAGAAACATCACACCACATTCTTCCTAATCAACAAAATCTACTTACTGGTTCATAATTCACAAGATCAGATCTAGTCATGTTAGGTAATGGAACAAGTACAAAAATTACACATGTTGGCTAAAGCTATCTTGTTTCCTTGGAGAACAATCGTCCTTTCTTGCTTCGCAATCTTATTCATGCTCCTTATATGTCTGAAAATCTAATTATTTCTGAAATTTTTAGCTGTGTATGTTTTCCTCTTCTAAGACATTACAATGCAAATAAGTTGGATTTAGATCTTGATTACCTGTCTTTATTGGATATGAACCTAATCATAAGGGCTATAAATGTCTTACAAAAACTGGTAAAATTGTTTATCACAAGACATGTTTTATTCAATGAATTTTTGTTCCCTTATAAAACTTTTTTTCACTTTGCATCTACTCCTCAAATCACTTTAAAATGGCCAATTTAACAATATGATTTTAATAATGCTTTTTTAAATGGTAAGTTAAATAAAAAAGTTTATCCGAAACAGCCACCAGGTTTTATTTCATCTGAATTTTCACAGGTTTGTTTTTTACACAAAACAATTTATGGATTGAAACAAGCTCCAAGAGCTTGGTACCTCACACTTTTTGCTACTCTTTCTTCAATGAATTTTCATGTTACAAAATCTGATCCTTGTCTTTTTGTTAAACATTCATCAAAATTCTATATATATGTTCTTGTATATGTGGATGACATTCTTGTCACAGGTTCTGATTCTGCTGATATTCACTCTTTTATTTCTGAATTTCATGCAATTTTTTCTTTGAAAGTCTTGGTTCTTTTAATTAATTACTTTCTTGGTATTGAAGCAAAGCAATTTCCATCCGGTGCTTATCATCTTTCGTTCTCAAAGAAAATATATCATAGATTTACATCAAAGGCATGGTAAATTCTAAATATGTTCCAACTCCTATGATTACATCTGAAAATTATCTCAAAATGAAGTTGAGGTATACTCAAATCCAACACATTATGGAGCTATTATTGGTGCTCTTCAATATTGTACCTTAATAAGGCCCGAGATACTTTCTCAGTTAATAAACTTTCTCAATACGTGCACAATCCCTTGATCACTCATTGAAAAACGGTCAAACATATCCTTAGATACTTGGTTGAAACTATAGATCAAGGTCTTCTTTTTCATCCCTCCACTGATTTCAAAATTTGTTCATTCACAAATGTAGATTGGACATCTCACATAGATGATAGGAGATCCACTTCTAGGTATTGTGTTTATTTGGGACATAATCTGGTAGCTTGGTCCAGTAGGAAGCAACATTGTGTGAGCAAATCCAATGCTGAAGCGGAGTTTCGTGCCATCTCTGATGCTACTTCAAAGATCATGTGGATGCAGAATTTGTTATTTGAACTAAAGTTCAAACGAATGGGAATTCCGATAATTTATTGTGATAATGCTAGTGTTATCCAACTTTCAGTGAATCCAATCCTTCATAATCGAAGCAAACATTTTGAACTTAGACTTCATTTGTAAGAGAAAAAGTGAATCCAAATCAGCTTAAAATCATGCATATTCCTAATGTATGTAGATTAGCTTGTTGACATCAACATTAAACCCTTGTCTTCAATAGCATTCAATAGGTTATTTAAGACCAAACTCAAAGTTACTTTAATAGTACCTTCTTGTTTGAAGGGGTGATAGGAATGGAAGTGTAACTAACTCACCTAATAAATTGAAAGGTAGTTAGAGTTTATTATTTCTTCTTATTCTTGATTTTCTAGAATCTTTGAGCGGTTTCTATCATCTGCTATATAAGGATATCAAACTCATCCTTATAAAGAGATTCACAATAATATTCATTCAATAACAAAGAGTAATATTATGTTTACGATTATAGAGTTCTATTTCTTTCTTCTTTTTTCTTCTTGAGTTCTTTCATCTTCTAAATAAATTTATTACGCGTAGGAGCTCATTGATTCAACTTGTTAAGCAATATGATAACTGTTAGATTGTGTATGTTGTTGCTGATGCTGTATATTTTAATAGTGTTATTTCTTGTACAATCAAATCAACAATAGAAGCTTAATTTCAACATATTTATGCACATGAAATTTAAGGAAGTGCAAGCACAATTTAGGGAAAATATTAACTGTACAGTAAGATTGAAGGAGTGCATTCTAAGAATTCTTATTTATTAACTTTTAGAAGAGGTTTCAAACAACATTTTCAATTGGTTTAAAGTTATATCATTTGAAGTTAAATGTGAGTGCTACAATTTTAATCAAAATGTATATTATGTTGTCATTTCTTGATTATGTTGATTTATGAGAGAGTAGAATGTAAAGAGTAGACATATAAGCATCTATGATAAATGGATTCATGAAATGACACACGGCAAGTGGATCTATTTAACAGAGGAGTCAATAAAAGACCTATTCAAAAGATCATTTACATATACACGTTTCATTATTGTTAACCATTTTTGTTAACTAGAACTTGGTATTATTATCATACTTAACTTTTGTGTTTCTTTTTTTCTGAAATTTTTTTTATATTTTTAAATATTCTAAATCTTTTAGTTCATGATTTAGAATTCTATTTTTTTAAGGAAAAAAATTAAAACATATTCAAATTAAAAACAAATTACATGTAAAAAAAATTAATTTTATTTAACCAAATGAAAAATAAATTTATAAAAATTAAAAATAATTGCAAGTACTCATACTGAGTAATAAATAATAATTTTGTGTACTATACTATTAAACATGGATTGAAAGTATAGAATTTTATATCGCAATAGGATGGATTTTGGTGTCCAATTTTAATTTCCAATATTATCCCCAATTATGTCATTATTATACCTCACTTTCTTTCCGTAATCTTCTCCACTCTTCTTCAGAATAACTCCAATTATTTAAACTGCAAATTATGTTATTTTTTTCTCCAATATCAAATTCCAAAATACGGAAAACAATATTGATTCACGGAATGACACATGGCAGATATACCATCTAACGGAAGAGATCAATAGAAGATCTGTTCCAAAGAGAGTACAACGCCTTTCAGTAGAGTTAAGAAATCTAGCGGGAAGAGATCTATCTATCAGAAGGAATCAATAGAAGACCTGTTCAAAAAATTATTTATATCTACACGTTTCACCATTGTTAACTAAGACTTGGTATTATTATGGGATTCTGACTTCTGGTTATCTCTTTTCTAAAACTTTTTCTTTGTGTATTTTTTTTAAAAAAAAAATATTTTAAACCTTTCATATTGTTATTTATATTTATACCCTTTTTAAAGAAAAAATTAATTAAAACATATTTAAAATCTAAAAGATAATATTTTGAAACAAATTACATATTAGTGCAAAAAATCTATGCATGCTAAAAGTTTATATAAAATACCAAGAGAATCAGAATAGATAAATCAGAATGATGAAACCGAAAGACATTTGAATAATATGTTTTTTATTTAATTTTTATAAAACATAATATGTAATCAAAACTTTGTTTACTCTCCTTAGCCAAAAATACATTATGACCATTAGTTCTTACTTTATGTATATTGTTTTGGAGAACGATAGTCAGATATTTATTAAGTGTTATTTTAGACGTACTTTTGCAAAAAAAAACGTTTGCTTTCAAGTACAAGTGTGTTAGATCTAAAATATTGAAGTGATAAATATTGATCAAATTACGAATTGAAAGATCGAAAAAAGTGTTGACTGGAATATACATAATTATCAATTGAAAATTAATAAATAAAAAAAAAGTGGCTGAACAGGCACGGCAATGCCTGTGAAGCCGCTAGTCTTTTTTAATAATAGATAATCATAATCCAACGTTTTTATATTTAAACAATCCTGCTAGGTTACCAATAACATAGTAACCAACGGTAACCAATACAAATAAAAAGCCCAATAAAAATAATAAGCCCAACCCACTATCACATTTTAACCAAAATAAAACTAATTTCACCGTAAAAAAAAAATTAATTTCTGTAATTATGAAACCGCCGTAAATCTTATCCCACACACAATCTCAAAGATTCCAAAACCACAATCTTCGGCAGCACCACTCGATATCCACCACCATTCTTATTCTTCTTCTCCATGGCACAGTTTGAATCCTAAACTCATGTACTTGACCCTCCTAATTGAACTTGAGCATCATGTGGTAATTGTATAATATTTCTACACTCTAGTTATAGATAATCATGATTAAATCGCTAGACATAGAATTGAGACATTCTTTTTAGTAATAACATAAAGAAGACACAGCTAAGATTAGAAAAATCCATAGATCAAAAGAAACCAAAAGAAAAATTAAAAAAAAAAACTGTAACTTTCCACCATTGCCACCAAAACACATGTCGGCATTCACATGTTTCTCCAAAAGCTTCAAATCATTAACAATTTGGGAAACCATGGATTGAACAGGGGAGGTTGTTCCCCAGGCGGCCAGGCCTGCCATTCCTCCAAGGATATAGAAGCACTCTCTTCTTCTTCTTTAACAACTTACCCCATGTCAAGGTCACATAATTATAGCTTATAAAAGCAATGGAAATAGATGTTATTTTAACAATAATTATCTTGGATGATCACATCATTAATGTTTAAATGTTCATTTATTTTATATTGAATGATCACTTATTTATATTTGGATGATCACTTACTTATATTTGGATAGTTATTTATTTATGGTCTTACAAAATATTGTTGGCTAACTATTGTTCAAAAAAGTATTGGTCCCTAAAACTTATATTTATAATTTTATAACATTCATAATTATATATTTATAACATCTATTATCAATGAATAAATGAAAACAAAATTCAAAATAAAAAAGGTTATATTACTTATGACTAGCAAACTTTTCCATAAAAGTTTCAACGATGATGCATGTATAAGTTTTTTGTCTATCCAAGTGAACTTGCTATAACAATACCATAAAATTATATTCGTATAATATAGAAAAAATTGAACTCAGTACAAAAATTAGGTTAAGCGAAACATATATATAAAAAAATTTATTTAAGAGAGGATAAATGCGAAAATCTGATCAGGAATACCACGAAATGCAGTCGATTAAGTCCAGAAACTGAAACAATAAAGAAAGAGGAGAAAAAGATCAAATGAAAGAAAAAGGGAGGTAACGAGTTATAAAAAAAAAGCTTGGATTTGCTTGGATGGTAAAACAGCTTTTACACGTAGTTTTTATTGTAAAGTTTTCACCCATTTATGGCTAAGTATAGTTGATAAATATTGTGTATGAGATTGATCAACATCAATTTAGGAGTCTATGTTTCATAAGTAGTGGACAATAATGTAACAGATTTGGAATTAGAGAAAGGCTAGGGTACGCTTAAGTCTTAATTTACAAAGTATGAGTCGCACAAAATTATTGGTTTTCTCTTTGAAATTTTGACATAAAGTTTAACATGATCATAAATTTTCAAAATTGCGCATGGTTTTAACTCATCATTCATTCTTCTTTCTTCCTATTTTACAAAAGAAAAAGAAAACAAAAACAAAAGGTTCCAAAATGGAATATTATGATCTGTGTTAGATGTTACCAACTCATATTTTTCTGGTAGGTAGGTCCTTGTGCATGATCATTATTATTATCATTATTAATTATATCAGCCGGTACCCTACCAGATTTTTGCCATAGATATGATCATATCATCATATGTATATTATACTTTTTTTTTTCTTGACCAAAATATACATTCAATTGTTCATTCTATTCATTATAATAAAATATACATACTATATTTGATTATTCTCTTTTTTTTTTCACCCCATTAATGATTTTGCTGCATATATGTCCATGTAATAACTATAGCAGAAATTTAGAACCATCATCTTCTTGTTCCCCACAAGCTTAATATCAATTTTAGAGAAATATTTCACGTATTCATTTTATTTCGTAAATAAGTCGACCCACAATATCGTATCCAGTGCGACTCGTGTGTCGGGTCAATATACGAGATAAAATGAGTACAAATAACATTTTTACTCTTATCTTGAGTCTGTGTCACTGTGATATTGGTTGTTCAAATCAAACTCAAGTTTCCTCAATTTGTTGCCACATCTTTTTCCAGATGGTTGCTCAACACAGTAGCTACCTTCAGAATCAGTTTTCTTATTTCTCTTTCTCCCAATTTCCCCTTTGCTTGAATCATCCCCACTTTGCGCTTTACCTGTTTGATGAAATGCCTCAAAGGAAAATTTCATTGAAGTTTCATTAAAAAATTTCAAGTCCCTTGTTGTTTCTTCTTCAATTGGCTGGTGTTTCTGTTCCTTTCTCCCACCGCTTTCAGAAGATGTCAAAGAACTCTCCAATGAGCACATGGTTCCTTTGTCTTGTTTCCTCTCATCATCACTTCTCAAAGTTAACCCTCTAGTTTCTGTGAGTTCTGAGATTGGAGAACTTGGACAAGCATTGTTGATCACTGTAACTAGTTGAGAGAGTTCTGCTTTTGTGAGTTCTAGTCCTATTGTGGAAGAATTGTACCCTTGAAGTGCATCTTGTGCTTTCTTTAACACCGATTGCAAGTACTTCCCTTGAGCTTCAATTCGAAGCTGTAAATGTTTCTGCACCTGAATTCACCATAGAAAATTTGATTAACATGTTCCTCAGTCATGCATCAAAGAGTAATAACTAATAAGTCTCAATTCAGATCATTTTGTGCTACCTCAATTTGTTCACAAAGTTTCCTTTGCACCTCCATTTGCATATGGAGAGCCTGAGCTATCTTGTTCCTGGTAAACACACAACACAATCAATGAGATTCATTAGGGGGGAAAAAGAAGGTGCAATTAACAATAGGGAATTCAACATTTGATCAGTTTCAAACTATTACTCAGTGATTTGTTTCTGTTCCCCAAAACTGTTTTCCTTTCTGCAATGACCATTACTACCCTTGATCTTAGTGCAGTCTGCACACAAAATGAAAAAATGCATCAGCATCAATATTTGTTGCTTTGATTAGGAAATCATAAATCATGCCATTAATTAGCTGGATATAACTACAAACTCACCTTCTTGTTGATTGTCATAACAGGTTTCTAGGTTTTGGCTTTTCCCAAGTCTATATTTCTATAATCAAAATTCACAAAACAAGTCACAACTCTGATTCATTTCCAGATTCAACAAACAAATAATTATACTATCTGTTGGAAAAAGAAAATTGGAAAATTGCCTGTAAATGGCTCTTCAGGTGGTACAAAGTAAGTCCTTGTATCCCCATCACTCTCATAAGACTCTTTGGGGTTGCTTCTGCACAAATACATATATGTATAGTATGTTCAAAAGTCTAATAATAATGCTTAATCTCAAAATTGCAACTTCACTAATTAAGTTTAAGGCTTGTGTTAAATTATACTCACTCTCTGCACCTCCAAGCTGATGAACTGCCTCAATGAATCTTTGGTGAAGCTCAGGAGTCCATTTCAGCCTTGGTTTTGCATCAGTGGATAGAACAAAATGTACACTTTGATGATTCTGCATCTTTTCCATATCCATATCCATTTTCCTTTTCCTTTTTCTTTGTTTTGTGGATGAGTTACTGGTAATGGGGTGGAAATGTATATATATACATATAAATATATATGATAATCTTTTGATCCTTTTAGAGCTATCCACCAATATGTGGCAACTAGAGTTCACTTTTTATAAGTTGGAGTTGTTGGTGCTGTTCTATGATATCTCTCACTCCATATCAGGAAACATAAGTGGGGTTGTGTTGGGGAGAATATATGCCATGAGCTGTTCCTCTTCCACATTTCATACCAACTTTTCCCAATTTATTTATTTATTTATTTTTCATTTTAAATTGTTTTGCCACCCTAATCTTTCTTCTTTGACTTGAATTGGTTGGGAAGAGAATCTCTGATGCAGCAAAAACAGAGAAAGCAAAACAGCTCAATTTTGAGTCTTAAAAGGAGAGAAAAGAAAAATAAAAAATAAAAAGAAGTTTGTGATTTGTTGTTTTTATCTTGCTGTTTTCACACCTCAGCTTCTCTCTCTCTCTATCTTTGAGGTTGATTCCCTTCTGAATTAGGTAGGGCCCTGCTATAATGAATAATACATACAACTTTTTTAATGCTATGAGAAGCTTTCAGAGGAGAAAAAAAAGGGAAAATAACAAGAAAAATTTTTATGGGAATACCATTTTAGATATTTTCTTAGTGGTTAAAATTAAAAATAAAAATAAATAACCAATGGTCTTGACTTCAATTACTGATGAGGTAGTCACAATTTCTCCAATCAAATTATCAAGATTAGTACTAATGAGATATAAATAATAGAGAAATAAAAACTAAATAAATCAATTCTTCTCTTAAATTCCATTGGATTTTTATTATATGCGTAAAATAAATATTTTATATACTAATGTACTAATAATAATATTTTATTTAACACTGAAATATATTTTATTTAGCATAAAAATAAATCATTTGGTTAAATTTGATTGCACAAAACCACTTGATCAAGTAGCATTATCCACTGAGCCAATTTATATAATTAAAATATTAAATACATAATCACATCTCAAAATACACCTTCTACATATTGGATACTACCAAATCTTGAATACAGTGCATCCGATATGTGTTTACCTTCACATATTCTGATCTATGTTTTACACTTCACTTACCTATATGGAAACTTCTGAAATTCATGGAAGTTGGTTAAGTGTGCCAATGTTGGTAAAGTTGTTTCATTTGATTTTCTAACAACGGTGGATGGAAGTGCATCTAAGATGGGAGTTTTGTTGACCTAAATCATTGTTCTCCATATAATTTGTAATGGACACAGGTTTTTGGAAGAAGAATTAATACCAATAAGAATTAATGCTGGTATAGAATATCTTACAAGATTTCTATTTTAATGTGATATCCCCAACGTGAGGGCACATATCATGACCTTGAAGATTTTGCTATCCCAACTGCAAATCTGGAGCCGGGATTCATGAATTTCCTTAGATCCTGTTCGATCGAGCAGATGTCGTGTTGTCTTTGTCCAATCTCCAACTGTTCTAGTTACTATCTTTTGACTCTTTTCCCCTCCTTCTCCGCTCTTTCTCCAACCGTTTTAATTGCTGTCTAATTTGAAGATTATTTTGTGTTTATATTTGAATTTTTATAATTTCGGATACTATGCAATGTCCTATTATATCTTTTTTTTTTATATGTTGTTTAGTGGAATATCTTTCTTTTTAATTTGGTATATTGAGTTTGAGTGCATGCAGATGAGTATTGCAGCAGAATCTCCCATTGCATTCATCAAGAGATTCTTGAAGACTCTCATATCTTACTTTCAAAAATTTTTGTGGGATTCAAATTTATCGGAAAAAAAAAACGGGTATGCTAATTCATTTTAGAATCACATTATTCAAGATATATGATATATGAAAAATGAGTTAAGTTTCTCTAAAATTGTTAATTATTTTAGAAAAAAAAAACTTTGATCATCTTTAAATTAAGATCATAAAACCTACAACAAATAAAAGTTATAAATCGAAAGTGATTAAGATATTATTTTACCCAACCATGCTAGGTAATCAATAAAAATTCAGCCAACATCATTCAATAATTTAAATCAGATGTTTTATTTATTTATGTTCCGGATGTCCGGTTTTTATGTTTCGAATGTTCTGTTTCTAAAAAAATATAAAGTTGGCTGAGGTTGTTTTAGGTTTTGGATGTTCTATAGCTTCCATTGTGGATGTTTTATAAATAGTAATTTCAGATGTTCTATTTTTTATTGGTTGATTTGTTAGTTAAAAAATTTTTGGTTACCTATACTTTTCCTATTTGATCACTTTATAAATTTAACGATTTTAGAAAAATGTTTCCAAGAAAAAATATTAATTTATATATATTCCAATTTCTTTTCTTATTTTTTTAGGTATTATTTGTTTCCTATCTTTAATTTTGATTTTCTTTCGTGAGGTGTCTGAATTGGCAGATTCCTTTTGTTCAAGGAATCTAGGAATAGATTTTTGGACCCATAGTCCCTATGTTTTCCACAAGAAAGTAATGTAGAAGAAAGAAAATAAATCAATCAGACATGATTTTTTATTAGGATGGATCTCCTATCAAAACGAGACTAGTAATAAAATACGTGTTTGTTCTTAGATCATCAAAGAAAAGGAATCTGAACCCTCAAGTTCATAAAGGACCATCACCACAGTTCACTAATTGCCATTACATATATAACTAGCCATAATTAACCAATCAGTCATCAGTAGTCTATATAATAATATGCTAAGATGCACGAACACTAGCATTGATTATACGGTCACAAGATACAAGAGGACAGGTGGACACGTTAATTTTAATTTTTTATATAATAAGAAAATACAATATATATATATATATATATATATATATATATAAATTATAATGTGTTGTTATTTTATTTATATTAAAATATAAATTAATATTTTTAATTTATATTTTAATTATATAAAATATTTTAAGTTAATTTTTAATTTTAATAAATAATAATATATATTATTTCTAAACTCATTTTTAAGGATATAATAAGTTTAGAATAAAATTAAATACATGTTCATATGATAATATTTTGGTGTGTTCAATATGTCTGAAAAATATTTTATTTGATTTTATAAGAATACAGATGAACATAGAAGACATACGTATCAGACAAATGTCAAGTGAATATTGGTGAATGTCGTATTTAAAATATATTTGACACGCGAACACGATAGATCAATAAAATGTTCATGATTCATAAATAATAAGTATAAAACTAGCAATAAAGAAATAATTCAGCCAAAATATGCATCATATTCATGTGAGAGTCTATTACTTCAATTGCTATCTATGTACTAAGATTCTAAACTAATGAAAATCACATATCAATCATCTCTCAGAAACTTAAACTATAAGGCAAAGAAACATCCGATATCCTTATACCAACAAACTTGGATTTGTGTGATTAACTCGCTCGTCCGATTAAGTAAAAATAAAGAATTCAAATTGTGTTTTGGGTATGTAACTTTTCATTAGTCAATAATAAACTCATTTATTTAATTTCGATTTGCAATAAATTAATTTTTAATCGATTCAAAGATACTATAAAAAATTATTAAAAATAAATAACAATTTCGTCTTAGTAGTGGAAGTAGGATTATTTAAAGGGTAATAATAACTCCTATATTTCTTAGTTAATAAATTTATTTTCAATCATATTAGATATATATAAAAAATGACTAAATCGGTGTTCGTATAAAATATATTTTAAAATACAAAATAGAATTTGAAAATAATTTAAAATATATATATATATATATATATATATATATAGGATAATTTTTTTTATAGACCTAGCATTTTTATTTATTTTGCACCCTTAGCCTGGATCCCCTCTTAAATACTTTCACATATCCTATTAACAGCTAATTTTAATGGCTACCCCTTTATAAATGGGCTAGTGGGCGATTTGGCAAACTTTGGTATATATAGTTATTTCAGACATCATAATTTTACCATTAACTTCAAGTATCCACTACAATAACATCTTAACTTACTGTGAACAGAAATCAAACATTTATTCAAAATAATAGTAGGAGAAAACAATAATTGAAGTCTAAGCTGTTTGACTATGCTAAAACAATATTGTTTATTGTGTCTTTGAAAAAGTTTAAAACTAGGCAAGAATGCAAGATTACGTTGGTATAAGATTAGTATACTGCATGCTTACATTACATGACAAATTTATGAAGAATTTAAAAGGTCATTAATTCATCCTAAAATAAATTTAATGATTTCTCTTTTTATATTATATTATAAATAAATTTCATAAAAGCAATTCAAAGGGATCACTCCTCATAAAAGTCCCATAAAGAAATTATTCCAAAGGATATGGATGCTTTATTAATGCTTGATCTAACTGAAGAGATAGAAAAGAAGTTTTCACCAAAAAATTAAAGTGAATAGAGGTGGGAGAAAAAAAAAAGAAAAAAAAAAAAGGAAAAGCAGGTTGATAATGGCAAACAACAAATCGTTAAAGTCAATTCTACTAAGTCACTCTACTGATTCTTGGATTGGCATCTAGATGTTGATCAATATATAGAATCAAAATACAATCATTGGTTTTCAAAAATTAAATACTGCCAATTCAGCATACCATGGATTAGGATTATTCCTATATATACTTGGTCTACCAGAACTGTTTAGGAAAAATCATATAAACCTAATTATTGTTTTTAATCAGATTATCAAAAGAGATAAATCTTCCACAGACACTGTATCCTAATTGCTGGTTGACTAGTACCAAAAAATTCAACTGCTTGGTGGTAATGTAAGAAAGTAATAATAATTAATTGATGTGAATAATAAGTGCAATGACGCCAATAGTAAACATTACCAAAATTTTGACAAGTAAATAAATATTACTAAATCAGTCTATACATTATATGTGTTTTACCTGATATAATCTTCCGACCAGATAAGTTTTGAACAGATAATATAGTATAAGGGATAAGCTTGGTGGGTCCAACAACAAGAAGAGGTGAAAAGAATAAGGGTGGGAGGAAGGATCTTCCTCTTCAAGCACTTCTGATTCTATATTGAATTATAGTTCCTTAGTCTTAGTGGCAAGCTTAGCTCACACTGAAAGAAAGGAATATTAATATTATTATTGGTGAAAAATGTATTTAATTTATGTGAGGAAGAGTCTTGTATATAGACAATGCTACGGAATTAACGTTAGAGAGCCTATTAGGGAGTCAATAATTAAGTTATCATCTAAATTTTATGTGAGTTATCATCCGTAACTTATAATAAGTTATCATCCGTAACTCATATTAGCTCCCTATTAGTCATAATATGTTGACTACCTAGTCTTTTTTTGTATATATGATCCTTTTGGTCTTTAATTAATTTTTAACAGAACATAATTCACTCAGTTGATAATGAATGAACACTCCTGTATTTTATTATTATGTTTGATTTTTCTATCAAATTTTGAATTTCTCTAATAAATAACCTATTAGTATTTACTAACAATTAAACTCTTCCAAAATAAAAAGTAAATATCTAATTATTTTAAATTTAAAAAACTAAAAAAGGACAATTCATATTTGATGAATGATATAAATTTATTATGATTGAGCTCTCACTTTACATTTTATCAATTTTTTTTCACTTTAGATATATATATTTCAGTAGTGTTACGGAACCAACATTAAGGAGCAACTAAGAAGTCAATAATTTTAATTATAAATTATTATTCAAAACTAAAATAGTTATCATCTAAAATTATACAAAATTATCATTTAAAATTAAACAAAATTATCATCCAAATAAAACACAACTTATCATTTGAAACTTTACAAATTATCATCCAAAACTAAAAGAAATTATCATTCAAACAAAACACAACTTATCATCCGTAACCTACCACTACCACCACCATCACCAACAGCACAACCACCAACACCACCATCACCACAACAACAATCACCACTACAATAATAGCACCAACAGTCACTCACTACAACTACAACAACAACAATAACAACAACAAAGAACAAGGAAGAAGAAGAAGGAAAAAGAAGGAAGAAGACAGATCCGCAAAGAACGAGACACGAAGAAAAAGATGGACAGAGACAAAGTCGCACAAGGAGGTTGGAGGCAAGCCCGCCGCTGCACCTGAATCGCGTCGTGGTAGCAGTGGGTGGCGTGATGAGAAAAAGACCGGGTGGCGGCGCAATGGTGACGCAGTGGCGGTGGCGGCACCAGTGAAAGGGGAAAGAAGGGAAGAAAGGGAAGAGAACCTTCTAGCTTGCCATTCTCCCTCATCAACCAAGCTGCCATGGAAGCCGTTACTTGCTCCCAAGTGTACCACTGATGCCTTGGAGATGGAGGATGAACGACGACTCAGCTATGGAATCTGAATTACTGAA
>JASCZI010030474.1:25222-44861 GCA_036250425.1 Stylosanthes scabra | reverse complement strand
TCTTGTTTTTGAAGATTTTTTTTGGGAAGAAAGAGAGAAGGAAGAAGCATTAAAACATCATGTGCTCCGTGGGCTCCCCTAATTAGTTTGCTCCGTAAACTTTTCCTATATATTTTTAGAGTAAAATACATATTTAAATTAAATTGCGAACAAAATTACATGCACAACAATGGAAGAATATAAAAAATACCAAAACTACCCACAAAAGATTCAGACGCTAACAAAATTATTCATAAAAAAAAGAAATGAGTTTTCCATTCATGAAATATGAGCCTATTTGACAAAACTACCCAAAACTATCCAAACTCAATGGATCGTTAATAACATTTAGATAATTTTATCACACGAAACTCATCTTTTATGAATAAAAAATTCGTTTCTTTCGTTTATATAGATAGTTATGTCGGTGCTTTGATTGTTTGTAGATAATTTTAGTATTTTTTCCTTAAAGAGTTGTTATGTGAATATACGGAATGACGAATCAATATAAATCATATCCAGAAGCCAAGATTTTCGCCTCATGGAAGTTCGTTGCCACTAAAAATGATCTTGTAGGCTATATGGTTTTACTATAATATTGTTATGCCAATGATAAAAATCTTTTAGGGTATACAATTTCACTTCAAGCTCATGGCTAATAGCAGAGATCTTTTAGGATATAGCGATCCAAGCAAAATTTTTTAGAAAAATCTTTATTATTGGCAATGATTTTATAGTATCCTATAACCTACAAGATCGTTTTTAATCACAACGAACTTGCATGAAGTGGAAATCTTAGCTTATACTCTCGATTTATATCGATTCATCATTCCATATATATATCCAGTAACAATTCTTCAATTGTTACAAATATGTAATTTTGTTTGTAATATAATTTAAATAAATATTTTGCCCTTTATATATATATAATATTTTTTTTTTAACAAAATATATATAATCCTTTAAAAAAATAAAAAAATATGTACAAATCCAGCCCAATAATGTGATGGATGTAGAATCTATCTAAAGTTTTTGGGGTTAAAAAGAAAAATGGTTGAGAGTTGAGAGGGTGGTGTACTTGAAGTTGGGTTCATATGCTTTATTATATTCCATAAGAGATAAAAGGAGATTCCATGATGATGCCAAATTAAAGGCAAAGGGTCCCTTAATTAACATCAGGAGGAGAAGGTCCGGTGAATCGAAAAGTCATTTGAGCAATAAAAAGTTATTGCCTCAAATTATAATTCCTGTTAATAATGGACCCATCAGGAAAGATCTTACAAATCCAAAAGCAGTGAAAGAAGAAGATGAGGAGAATATTATTATTGTGGCCTAAGGAATCACTAAAAGAAAAACAAAAGGAACTTGTCAACATCATCCCACCATCGAATAATTGAAACTTACTTCATCACAAAATTAAAATGTCATGCACAAACAGTAGAACTTACTTATAACATGACATGAGCACCATGTCACTACCTATGTATGTAGTATACTATTGAAAAATTTTCGAGTATTTCATCACTTATTTTAGTTATTAATTTTAATTAATTAATTATATTATAATTGAAATTAACAATTAAAATAACTAAAACTCTAGTATTTATGAAATATTTGAAAATCTTTTGTTTTATGCCTAAAAAAATGGGAACCACACCTTAGAGTCTAAGTTTTTAAAAAGAAAAAAGTAATTTTTTTTTAAATACAACATAACATGACGAATTCTTTAGGTAGTGCACTGAGTTCTTCGAACACTAATCCTTGTTTGTGAGATTAAGCAGATTGGAATTATAAATATTACTATTATTTCTGTTTTAATTTAACAATTTCTATTTTTCAATTTTATTTTATTTTATAATGTTTTGTATATATTTATGATTTTTAAGCGGGTTACTGTTAAATTCTTATATATAGTCAATAACTTAATAAGTGTTTCAATATTTATATTCTAAAATGGAAAAGATAAAAAAAATTAATAATCATTCATTATCAAAAGAGTCAAAATTCGATAACGTATATAGAGGCGATTTATAAACTACCACAAAATAAAAATGTCAAAACCAATTAATGCATATAGCGACGATTTTCAAACTGCCTCAAAAAATGAACAAACATTTATATAGCATGATTATTTTAACGGTTAAGAATAACTGCCACAAAACTTTTACCGCTGCATGAAAACCACCGCTTCACCATCCAATATATATATATATTGTCTAAGAAGATATAAGAAAAAAAAAGACTAAGAGGATGATTGAAGATCCTCCAAAATAACACACTCTAATCTAGATAGTCCCTAAGATTGTAACCATTTATTATAAGGAAGAAGGATAACTATAATTTTGGTCATAAATGTTTAACTGAAAAATTAATTTAGTCACAAACGTATTTTAGGTCAAAATTAATCACAAATATTGTAATTTATGTTAAAATGGTCCAGATTGATATTTTTGCCCCTCAGCTCCCTTATGTATCACTAATTTACCACACCAATTTATTCTTCTTTATTTCAAATCGGTTAATTCACTGAAAACCAAATCGGATCATTATTATTATTATTATTATTATTATTATTATTATCATCATCATAACCAAGAAGAAGAAAGAGAGGCGGAAGAGCGATAGAAGAAAGGGAGAAGGGAAGGACGACGACGCCGGCAAAAAGGAAGGAGAGTTGTCGCGCCGTCGTCGTGAAGAGAGAGAGAGATGAGACACACGAAGAGAGGGAGAGACGCGGCAGAGAAGAGGGAAGAGGGAGCTCTCGTCGCTGCTACCACCGTCGAAGCTTCCTCTGTTGGCGTTGCCTCGTCGTCATCGCGTCATCGTTGCTGGAGAACAGAGAAAGAGAAAGGAAGAACGATGGGAAGAGGAGGACGAAGGGTTGCCTCCATTGTCGTTGAGCTCTCTACCGCCGTGGTGACTGAGCCACTCCGCCACTACCACCCTATTCTGGTCGCCGGAAATGGTGGCTGTTGCCGCCATTGGAGCTGCTGCTCTGTTGCTTTATTTTTATATATGTTTCAATTTTTTATTAAATAATAATAATAATTGTTGAGTTGCTAATTTAGTTAATAATTATTGATTCTTGAATTGCTGGTAAAAATTAGGGGTTGATATTGATGGTGGTGATGGTGGATTGACGTTGTTAATGGTGGTGATGGTGTTGATGGTTGAAATGGTGATAATGGTGGATTGACGGTGTTGATCGTGGTGATGGTGTTGATGGTGATGGTGGTGGTGATGGTGGATTCATAGTATTGATGGTGATAATGATTCAGTCTCTTAAAAATTGATTTACTGATCCAAACCCTTAAAAATCGGCCTATTTTAGAAATAGGCGCAAAATTGTAAATCAATCTATTTTTAAAAAAAAATTACAACGTTTGTGGCTAATTTTTTTAAAAAAAAAATGATTGTAACTAAAATAATTTTACCACTAAATTTTTGTGACTAAAAATACACTTATTTCCTTGAGATGAAGCTGAGAAGCCTCCCTTACCATGAAATCAGCTACTTTATAAATAATTTTATGTTTAACATCTAAAATTACTAATTTATTTTAATGATAATTGATAAATATAAAATGAGAAAAATTCGAATTGTTTTAGACTAATTTTATTATTTCTCAAATATTTTCCTGTAATATATACACGTAATAATTTTTGTTCATCTTGAAGATTCAAGTATAGAGGATATATTTTGGAAACGTAAAATATTTAACTAATTAAATTCAAAACACTGATTTATATTAGTAAAACCCTTTTTATATAGAGTAGGCAGGAAGTGATTTTTATCCATAAAAGACTGTTACATAGTTTCCGTGCAATCTCATCCTTAAAGTTTGTCAGGAAAACAGGAATGCAAGGTGATGACATATTCCGGAAAATTAGGAAACTTGGGTTTCATAATAAGGTGCCATAGTTGTCATAGGTTCTGACCTGTTCAATTCTTGAAATGAAACCTTAATTTACGTCTGTTATATTATTTGTAGATTAAAATTAATTATTAATAAATAATATATATTAAAATATAAAATATATATATAAAAATAAAATTATATATGTATTTATATATATAAATATATAAATACATAATGACTTATTTTAATAACTAATTTTAATATATAAATAAAATTATTAAATTAATTCTATCTTATTTTAATCTAAAATGCATGGATTCATGGGAACTGATAAGAAAGGAGCGGTTCTGAAAGGGGCAGTAATAAGTTAGGTATTTCATGAAGCAACTAGATTCTAAATTGGATGTGCCATGTCCACAAAAATTGCCCCCTGAATTGACTCATGCACTTTCACACGTGTTTGTAATAATCACGGCATGTTATAGGAAATGAATTAAGTGTTATCGGTAATTTAATATTGCTGTATTTTTAGTCATTAATTTTAATTTATTTTAATTATAAAATATATATAAAAATCAACTATTAAAAGTATAAAAACACCAGATTATCGGATATATTTATTCATTTTTGCATGTTATATATATATATATATATATATATATATATATATATATATATGTGACTTTAGGGGTGAAAATATTTAAATGGAACTACTTTTTTAAACGGAACTAGCACGTGTATTATGTATATAAATGGAAGAAAAAAAATTAGATGCATGTGAAAGTCACAAGAATTGGATCAACACACGACCTATACTTTGCAAGTGCATAATTTGATATAAATCAACATGCAACTTGTGTATAGTAGAATTACACAATTAAATATGACTAATGCTAGGGAGCCAATGTTAGGGAGTCCATAGGGAATCTATGAACATAATTAGAAAAATAATTGATAATAAAAGAAGAAAGAGAAAAGAATAAAAATTGATATTGACTTCCTATGAATTCCCTAATGTTAACTATCAATACTTTCTCATTAAATATTTACGTCCAATTATAATACCCCATTCACTCATACACGTGAATAACACATATTTCCTTTTTTAAAAAAATTTATGCAATTCTCTGTTTGTTTTTTTTATATATATTAAAATCAATGTTAAAATTATCGAATTTTGGTCTTAATGTATATACGCCTCAAACAAAAGTATACTGTAAACCTTACAAACTCACTATCGACATGATATTTTTATTCATTACAAACAAATTTTAGAATATACTCTAAATCTTTTTATGTATATTTTTGTTCATTTATTCATATATTTTGCTTGAACCTAACAATTCTCCTACTTAATAACTTTAAAGGGAACATTGGCATAGTATGCTGATTGCATCAAAATTCAAATAATTGAACTAGCTGGATAACACAGGCATTTTCCATTCAATTAATAAAAAAGTAGATCCGAACCTGATTAAAATATGATAAATACCATAGAATAAAAATTTGGTCAGCTCTCAGCTGCCTGCAACTGAGGGGTTTTCTTTATTGAATGTTAATTTTAAGTAGATTCGGAATCAGTCATTTTATGAAAAGAAAAAAAAAAAACTAAAAGAAATACTTACAAGCTTGGCAAAGTTCTTACATTAACAAAGAGAATCAAACTATCTTCTTCTTCTGTTACTACGTTTTCAAACAAGAAAGATTAAATGTGCATTTTTAATTTGCATTCTTTTTTCAAATTTTATGAAGGAAAAAAAGCATTAAAAACAATTAAAATTTTATTTCCTGTTTTTACTATCCGTTTTTTTGTTCTTCTTTAAAGAATCCTGAAATATAAACATAAATAAGAATGCAAAGCAAAGGCACCGTAACTTTTTCATTGTTACTGAAACAAAAAGGGTACAAATTACAATTGCTAAACATTATAGGTGCCTAATTTTGAATCTCAACCTGGATCAACACGTCACAACATGATTGTTCAAGTATCCAAGGTTTTATTCTATTGAAATGAGAGAGGAGAAAGGCATCAAATCATACTTCATACATGCATGAATATTTAGTCCTTCATACATGAATGTTTCTATTTTGAGTGAATTATGTTGACCTCCACTTAGATTATTTGGCAAATTTAGCACAACTTTAGTCTCCTCTAATTGACTTCTCTAAAATCCGTCCTAGATTGCACATGACCAATACACTGCTACCCATACCATTAGTCCATTGAAAGAATTAAAGCATGTATTTGTCACAAGGTTTTTAATGACATTTTTCATAAGTTGGAGTTTATAACGGAATGAAATGAACTGACTAAACTATCCTCTATAGACTAATTATACGTGGTAAGCTCTAAAGACAATAAATTCCTTTAAGAAAAATATGCTATGAGATTATAAATTAGGAAGTGTTTCCCATATACATGGTAAATCAGATATTCCTATGTTTTTAGCCGTTGATCTTAATTGATTTTAATTATAAAATATACATAATTAAGATCATCGGTTAAAAACACAGAAACACCGGATATTCCTGATATACTAGAAATGCTTCCTATAAATTAAGGTAGTGCCCAATTTGGTTACTAACGCCCATCAAATAATCACTAACTTTCGAAAATGATCAACTTAATCCTTGAATTTACAGGTTATGAATCTCTTTCTCCTTAATTCGACTGCTACTAATACAATTTTGACATGAAGTGTTAGTCACGTTACCTTACTATCGAAAATGACATGCTGAAACTTAACGTTTCATAGCAGCACTGTGTTAATGGTACTATGGTAGTTCAATTAGGGATTAAAGAAATTCACAATTTGTAAATTCAATGACCAATTTAGTTGTTTTCAAAAGTCAATGACCTTTTTATGTGTGTTGAAAATTTCAAAGACTAAATTGAACATTACCTCAACCCATTCTCTTCTTTATCAAAGAAGATCATCTAGCCACCTTTTTTTTTCCTCTTCTCCATTAATGTGAACTTGGGCTCTACACAGTGGTAATAGCTCTTAAAGCAATGAACCTTCTACATGGAAAAAGTTGTGATTTTACAAGAATACCCTTTCCATACTATCTTCTAGTGCTTATTTGCTAGGAGATTCCCTTTTACAGCTTACAATAATGAGAATCATACTCATTGGAGTAACATTATAGACATCAAAGGGTCCATCACTTAAAGAATTCGGATGTTATTAATTGCTAAGTTGGAAGAGGCTGAAGAACTAATTTGGCATCTTCTTTTTATGTTTCCTTTTCCTCTTTAGGGAGAAGGGTCGGATGATGAATCTTGAGAAGCGGCTCAAGCGATCCTGGAGACCTTCCATCTCATAATGACCGAACCGCCAATCTCGTTCAACATAAGGCCGCTGTATAGGTTCATCAAGTCCACCTGTCATAAGACGCAACAATAATTAAAATTTACATTTATCTGCACAAACACCACGACAAAAGTCTAACCGTGTCCATAGCCCTCTGCGCATAAGCTTTCATCATGTTTCAATGGAAGAACTTTAACCAACATTGTGTTTACCATCTTTTGTTTGTTTAAAATGATAACCTAGACAACAAGTAGTTATTCACCAATGCCAAAGAATTTGTGTAAGTTCTTTAAGGTTCAAGGACCACTATTTTGCAACTAAACAGAGAAGGTTCAGCTTTCATAATTTCCCTATGCAATCTACTTGTGAGGTTTAAAGCAAATAATTCTGATAGCCACTGATCCTTTTAATTTCTGCTGCTAAAATCATCAATGCTGGCTGCCCCATATCATCGCATAAAACTCATTCTTCTTTTAAGAGTAGTTTAAAAGGTGGTTGAAAATAATGGTATTATTTTCAGCGCGTTCATACATAGTTGGTTCCTGGTAAGGCACTAAGGCATCAACGGCATTAACAACAGGGTGAGAGATAGTGTTAAGCTTTACTTTATATTTGTAAGACATAACAGCGAGATTTTAAATTTATGCTTTAAACTTTAAAGCACTCGTAGAGGATAATTAAGCTTCTGTGCATGCACATATATAGAAACAAAAATTTTAGCTGAAAATAAGAAAGTAGATAATTTAATTACCTGCATACATTAAACCATGTTTGTCCACAGCTCGGTAAAATGGCCTTGTTTTCTTCTCTCTAGCAGCAATTTGGAGTTCGTCCCATGCTCGATCACGATCTTCACGTGTAACTTTACCGGTACTCGCAATCTGCAATCAAGAGCCCACTGAAACTGTAAAAAATAATTGGAAACAGCATATGTCATGGAGAAACAAATACTGATTCACAGCGCTAACTTTAGAAAATAGATGGTAGGAAGGACGGGGGATTCGTGCTAGATTGTTTTTGCGGTCAACTGCTACAAGTCCAAACTTGGGACCGTATCCATCAGCCCACTCCCAGTTATCAGAAATAGTCCAAAACAAGTAACCAAGCACAGGCACACCCTGTAAGAAATTAAAAGGTCTAACATGCAGTTAGTATTTATAGAAGGAAAAAGAAATTTAAGCAAATGGAGATTTAATTCAGGATCCAAACCATGATCATGGCTGCATAAATTGCAAGCAAATGCTCCAACATATATGGTCGCCGGATCAGATCTGTCTCATCTGAAACTCCATTTTCAGTAATGATGAAGGGGATTTTTAAATGCTTGTATCTTTCATGGAACTGGAGCAACATTCGGTACAAGCCATCAGGATATACCCCACGACCAGATTCACTGTACTCATCTGTTTCGACTAGTTTCAGGCCAGGCCCCGAAACCACTTCCTGAAATAAATGCCGGTTTCATAATGTTAATAATGTATTTCATAATCAGATACATAACATGCACTGCACTTATCAAGGTTAGTAACACAAACCTGCCCATAGTAATTAATGCCTATGAAGTCCAGCTTGTCAGATATTCCATCAATATACGGGAATATAGTCAATGAATTAGCCAGTGTAACAGCAGCAACATCAAACAGACCATAAGGTCGCATAAATGACACATGGTGTGCAACACCCACTATTGAATTTGATGAGCTGTTGCCAAAAAATATTATCATTCAGATAATTACCACGATTCAAAAAGCAACAAAGGAGGGTCATAAATTTCAGATGTGCATATCCTGCTTAATGAAAAGAGATCCAAAAGCAGAAAAGAATCGGTTAAACTGGAAAGATATGGGCATGGCAACCAAGGATTCAACCGGATAATGGATAGCATATGAAGATAATAATTATATGCCAGAGTAGATAACTCCAAGAAAAGAGGATACATATTAAAATTTAAAACAACGTTTGATGTTCTACACAGTCCAAGTTCAACAGGTAAACTTGCAATAGTTTCCCAAGCTCCTATAAGAAAGGGATACCTTATTTCATGGATGTAGTCATATGCCTTTAAGTGTGCAACAGACATCCAATGCATGGCCTGCTGAAAAACACCGGTTGGAAGGGCAGAAGTCGCAGCCTCCAGCATATCAGGATGACCACCAGGCCAAGCTCCAGCAGAATAAGTTAGCATAGAAAAGACATGTGGTTCATTGAATGTCACCCAGTAGTCTACTAAACCTGATACACTGTTTACAACAAGCCTGCATGGAATGGGGAGATAAAAATGTGGTGAAAGCTCATCAGAATGTAAACAGATATGGATGTGAATAATGTCGTAAAAGCAAGAGGAAGGCTCTTGTACCACAATTGAACTGCTCTTTGAAAAATATTACATGAAGGGGGTAGGATTCAATTACAAGTTCGATAAATGTCTATATGTCAATGCTATTAATGTTTTGAAGTCAATCATGAGGCCTCAAATGAGTACATTTTACAACAAAAGACAGGTTGACAAAGTGCAGCAGTCAATCTCACGAGAAACTAGAGTCTGTGGCAGGTAGAGTAATAATGGCATAGATACAACTTCTACTGAAGGAAAACCAACCTGCAAAATTCCATGAAATAATCCACTGTCTTTTCCAGTTTCCAACCTCCATACTCGCCCGCCCAGGGTGGAAGTGAGTGGTGAAAAAGAGTGAGCATCACCTTCATTCCATATGACCGTACCCTTTTGATAATCCATTTGTAACGCTCAATGGCAGCATAGTTGACCTATAAAAGGGGGCAGTGAAATGAGTAAATTATAGAAGTAACACACTAACATCTCTTCATCAGTCGAATTGGCTGATAAGGTCCAAAGACAAAACAAAACTTCAGAAGTTGAAAAACATATAAATAGGCTCAATTACTATTTACAAATGGTATTCAATACTCAGTAATATACGCTTTATCGACTATCAGAAATGACATCACTATGAAAAACCAAATATTACACGTACAGATTCTTTGAGGCCATTTACAGGCTCCTTTGGCATGATTCTTGACCAATCTACTCCCATGCGGAAAACACTAACACCGGTATCCTTGGCTAATTTCAATTCTGTATCAGGATCAGACCAAAACCTTAACCTCTCCTCCCTGAAAATTAGGATTTTTTCCCTTCTATTTATCCAAAAATCTACTAATTTAACATTAATATTCAAATGAAGGAAAAGAAAATCTCAGGGCTTACGGGTGCGGAACATTATGCCAAGCAGTTACATTATGATGATGTTCTACTTCTTGTTCTTCTTCTTCTTCTGCTTCTTCTTCTTGTCCTTCCACTTTCACGTACTTCTCAAAACCTCTAATCATGGCTTCCATAGCAATCTTAAGAGGTTTCTTACCCTTCTTAACTTGTGTATCGTGCTTTGGAGATGCACCAGCTGTTTGAGAGCCACCATCACCAGCCGCAGAGCCCATCAATGCATCAACCGGCTGCTTGGGCTCTTGTGGCTCGGCATCATCAGCCTTTTCTTCAGCAAATTTTAGCCAAGCATCATCAAGCCTGTCCTCAACATGTGCTGGTGCAGTTGCCAAACCAAAGAAAAACCCATTCTCCCCTTCTGCAACATTATAAACAAAACCATCATCTATCCCTGATTCCAAATTGTAGCCCTTGCAAGAACAAGATGCAACCAATCAATCATGATCAAGAAATCACTCACTAACTTAAAAAGAAAATTGTTTAGTGTTTTAGGACCTTAGTTGCCTAATTAAGTATGCTATAGCTTTGATATTTCTCAAAGTATCTCTTGGTCAAGCAAGCCAGGACTTTGCTGCCACGGATCCGAACTCCATTTTAAAGTGACAGGACCTTAGTTGCCTAATTAAGTATGGGAGCATGCTACAGTTTTTCTTTTTAAATTTATGAGGGTATCTCTAAGTCCGGCGGGCTAAGGACTAATCTGTCAGGAATCAGAACTTCATCACTTGCTTGAGCGAACGAGTGAGCTAACTACACGTCCAATCCTAGTTGGTTAAGTAAGTATGCCATGGTTAATGAAGCGAGACTACATGATTTTAGATTTCTAGTTATGTTTTGCGATGAACAAGAAAGCTAGTGGCGAAACATAATAAGATAAGGGAGTGTTGTGTTTGGGAGTTGGGAGTGAATACTGACCGGAGAGGTCGAAGACGGCGAGTGTTTCGGAGGACTCGTCGATGGGGGAACGGAAGGGGCGGAGGTTCTTGTTGCGATAACGGGAGAATGAGAAGGCATTGGCGGCGACAGTGAGAGTAACCAAAGCTCCGGCGAGCTTGGTAGCGGCAGCGAAGAGCGCCACCAGCGTCATCCAATCGGGAAGGGGAAAGTAGGGAGCTGCGTCCACGTGTCTCAGCGAGAACTGTTCCTCTCACAAGATAGTTCATATTGAAGAAGAGAATCCGTATCCAACTTCAAAATCTAAACGAATGAGACAAAGGCATGTATCCAGAAGGGAACAATGTGGCCACCTCAAAGCCACCGAAAGAGACACTTAATACGATGTAAGGAATTAGTCTGGGTCTGCCGGGTCTAGAATATCCTCCTACCAAAAAAAAAAGTGCAGCCGTCGGTTAACTAGCTCGGCCAAGGACTCCGTGCCGGTTGCCATCTCTTTCATAAGGGCACCTGTAGTACTCCTTAGCCTCTTCTGAAATATTGTTTTTAATAAGATGTTCTATTTTTTTAGGTTATTTTGAATATTCTATGTTTTTAGATTTTAGATATTTTATTTTTGTATTATTGATTGTTTTAGATTCTATCAATATATCTCTTGTATCCATTCAATTTTTGAGGAAATTTCTTGATAAGTGCCATCTATGAATTGTCGTTGGCCTACAAGCTTCAATAGCCGCTGACATTGATGGATATTAATCGGTAATAATGCCTTTGGAATGCTTCCTTCCCATGCATCGTAGCCAACAATCAAATAGTCATTTAAATGATTGAGCGTCTTCATTCTTTATCAAAGCACATCCAAAAAGTATAGAATGTCCATGATGATTCACTCCAACAAAAGAAACAAAAGGCAAATCGTACCTAATTAAAATGAAAATTTCATAAGAATGAAACAGGAAGAGAATCAAACAAAATTTACAATACAAAGGAACGAAATTCATTTAAAGGACGAATATGAATTCCACATACATGTTTTTATTGTAAATTGTGTCAAATCACAAAACATCACCAAAATATTCGAAAAAAGCTCACTTCCTCCTTGTATCAGCCCAAAATGCATTTTTGATTGTATTGTCATCATCAAATATAAGCTCATAAAAAAATTTTGGATTGTTCTCCTTCATTCTCAAAAAATATTTCCCAGTTCTTTTGTATCTTTTTCTTCGGAAACATTACGAACCTCTCTAGTAATATAATTTCTCACATATTTCTCATCAAAATTAACTTCATGATGACTCCCAGCTGCTGTAACAAGTGATTGATAAGTTTTGCTAGGTCTAATGTCGGCCTGATCGTTATTGTCAATGACATGACGAACATACATATTGAGTTCTCTGTGTTGTGGTAACTCTAAAACTACCTTTGAAATAATAAAGAGTTAAGTCCTCTTTTGAATGTGGACATATATCCTTGTTGGACAGTTTGCGGGAGACATCAGATTAGTCTTCGCAGTTTCAAGTATGTGAGATGTCCTTCTTCCCTCTCTGTTACAAATGATGAGTTGATTCTTGATTTCACCAGTTTTTTTATTCCTATTTGAATTTCTGTTTTTAGTTGCAAATCCGCCTCGTTTAGCATACTCCTTGTGAAAATCATTGGCTTCTTCACATGTTAGGAAAGTCATCTCAACCTTGGGGACGTATTGTTCATCAACTTTACACAAGAACTGCAAAAACAGAACAAAAACAAAATAAAAATTTCATCATACAAAAAATGTAAACACAGCAAACAGAAGTTATAAATATAACGAACGGAAAATCTAAACTTAATAATAATAAAGCAAACAAAAACACAAATTAATTTTCTAACATGAATGAAGATTTTACACATTGAATTAAACATCGGAATAAACACTCCAACAGCAAGATCAATAACTGCAAAATAGAGCAATCATCGAACAAAATTTATTATCATATCAAACAGAATTTGTAGACATAACGTACAGAAAAGTTAAACTCAATAATAATAAAGCAAAAACAAAAAAAAAACATGTAAACACATTCATAATTTACAAACAAACATCAAGAACAATAAGAGTGTTCAAATAAATCAAAACTTAAAAAATTTGGAAACACATTCAGAATTTACAAACCTCCAATTGCTCGCGAATCTGATCTGTCACAGAATTAGAGCATTCATTCGAACTGCCTTCAGCGATCACCCTACCTCACATACCACGAAGAAATATAAGGAGGAGGAGGAGGTGGTTAAGGGTTTTTTTTATTAAAAATCCTGTTCAAAAAACCAATCAAAACTGATCCTAATTTATGTTATAACAATTTTTTTACCTAGCTATTTTTAATAAAATTTGTTATAAATTTATTTGTCCCGCGAAAATAATTTATATGGTCAATGAGATATATCTCAAATGGCATTTATTCTCTTTCCCTAATTGAGATCTCGGATTCGAGTATCTCCCCGTCGTATCTTTGATATTATATATATAACATATATCAAAATTGGTGATGGCACAAGCTGAAATGTAAAATTATCATTTACCTAAACACGAGTGTCAAAATATGCTAAAAATAACTTATATCTCATTAGAATGAATATGAGGTTCTAAACCATCCAAAGTATCATATATTATGTGATTTATTTACTGCATCCACTTTGTACCACTCTGTTGACTAATTACATAAATTTGCCAGTAATGATAATCTTACAGTAACAAATCTTTCTTTTTTGTTTTCCTATACTAAATTCTTTGGTCATGAATCGACCTATCCTTTCAATATTGCAAAAGAATCAAACCTTGGATCAAGAAGAACCATTACCAGTAATCTCCACAGGAGCATTCCCCATCTTTGAAATGATGAAATCGCTGAACATCTCTAAGTATAATTTGCCTACCAAATATGAATGAGATAAACTTAGCAGCATTGTGGCAATCCCCACGGACCCGAAGGTTCTTGACGACCCGAATTGTAGTTCCAGGAGGCGTATTCAGAAGCCCGAAAGTAATAGCTAGTTTCTCGCTGTGATATCTGAGAATAATTCTTTCTCTGCATCATCCATTTCTGCATGAAAAACTAGAGATGTGTCAGGTACGTACCCAGCCAGTTTCAATTCCTTTACCAATTCGTCAAGTGCATGGTGTAATGTCTTCGAAGTTGAATGAACACCATCCCCGGAGAAGAATTCATGCACAACGTTGTTGACTTCAATAGAGCTACAACCAGGAATTTTCACTGCTCCTTTGTCTGCCATCTTTTTCCTTAAGAAATTCACATCTTCCCATTTTCCATATCTTGCACACAAGTTTGATAGAGCAACATAGTCCCCACCATGTGAATCATCCAGCTCAAAGATTCTCTCAATTACTTGTTTTCCCATTTCAACATTGCCATGGCTGCTACAAGCAGATAGCAATGTCCTCCAAAGAATCGGTGTGGGCTTGATTGAGAGTTTGTCTATGAAATTATAAGCTTCATCTAGGCGTCTGGCTCGGCCAAGCAAATCCACCATACACCCATAATGCTTGATATGAGGAACAATCCCATACTCATTTGTCATACCACGAAAACACTCATAACCTTCCTCTACCAATCCATTGTGACTGCAAGCAGACAATACCGCTACAAAAGTTATCTCATCAGGCTGCACTCCCTCCTCCTTCATTTCTTCCAACATGGGGACAGCACGGGAACCATGTCCGTGAGTTGCATACGCAACGATCATCGCTGACCAAGCCTGTGTGTCCCTCCTGCGCATTTCCCTAAACACCGAAACTGCATCATCCAAGCTCCCACACTTGGCATACATGTCAATAAGTGCTGTGTTCACCTTTACATACCGATTATACCCGTGCTTCTTGACATACTCATGTATCCATCTCCCCAAGTCCAATGATCCCAACAAAGTGCAAGATGATAGCACAAGAAGCATGGTGACATCATTCGGCTTAAGACCACTCCCTTGCAATTCCCTGAACAGAGCCAAAGCCTCATTGGGCCTACTATTCCTAGCATAACTAGTAATCATAGCATTATATGCTACCACACATGGTTCATCAACCTTATCAAATACCCTCCTAGCATTGTCAACCTCATTACACGCAGTGTACATATTTATCAATGTAGGACACACATACATATTCTCACTTACCCCAATCTTCATAGAAAGGCAATGCAATTGCTTACCTTCTTGCAAAGCCTTAACCATTGCACAAGCCTTGAAGAGCGACGAAAATGTGTAACCATCCGGAAGGATGCCGGAGCGAAACACGTGGGAAAACAGCAGAATTGCCCTTAAGGGGTCATTGGAGCGGATGAACCCACGTGCAATGGTGTTGAAAAGGAGAATATCTGGTTGGGGAATTTGGTCGAACACGTGTTGTGCATAGTCCAATGAAGAAGGTGTGGAGATTGAGGTGCATGAATTGATGATTTTGGTGAGGACAGTGAGGTCATTTTGGAGATTGGTCTTGATGATGTAGGCTTGTATCTGCTTCAATTCTCTGAGAGAGGAGCATTTGGGTATGAGGGAAAGAAGGTATGGTATTGGAGCAAGTGCTGTTGTAGTTGTTGTTGGAGTGTCTGTGTCTGAGGGAAATTGTGGTGGGACTCGAAGAATGGATAATGAAGATGCCATTATTTGCTACTGTGATTTGTGAGTCTTCCAAATAAACTTCTCAACCTTCACGCATCAATTCTTCAACCCCGTCGCCAAATTCTCTATCTATCCCATACAACTTCTCAAACATAATTCAAATACATAAAACTTTTATCTCAGAGTTTCGTCCAAGTGTGAATGCTTGCATGCAACAATTCGAGAGGCCAATCTATCTATGAGAGACAACATAGTCACAATTTGCATTCAGTCCTTCAACCCAAAGCTGATTCGAGTCTCTGTCAACACAAAACAAGTAAGGATTGGCACATGCAATGGCAAATTCCGAGGCTCATCCTACTGAAGGAAAAGTAATCAACATTCAAACGGAGAATCAGTAGAACACATGCTGCTGTTTTGCCAGTGGACACAAGCAGCATGGTTCGGTGCACAAGTTCAATGCATTCCCTCTAATCAACCAATCTCCACCCTGGGGGGATGGATAACAGAATTAAGGGATATAATGAAACAAGCAGCAAGCAAAGAATATGACATATACTTATCTAAGGCAGCATATATTTTGTGGGAAATATGGAAAGCTAGAAACAATGCAATACATGGCAACAGCAAACCTAGCCCAAATGAACTAATCTTTAAAGCAAAAATCACAGAAATTGAATACTTAGGCAACAAAAATCAACATCAAGCAGAATACCAGGTTGTTCATCACTCAAGCAACAAACAGCAACAACAGACAAGGACTCAAAATCAAGGGAGAAGGAAAACAACTGTTACCTGGCACCTCCCTCCAAAAGGCTGGTTAAAATGTAATATTGATGGAACTTACTGCAATCTAGCAGGCAAGGGGCCACAGCAGTTGTTTTCAGAGATGAGGAAGGGAGAATACTCACAGCATCAGCAACGAAAGCTCCGGCAAATTCTGCATTAATGATGCAAGCATTACCTGCAAGAGAAGCCCTAGTGATTCTAAGAAACATGAATGTGGATAGAATAATAATTGAATCAGATAATCAAGAATTAGTGCAGGCTATAAGACTAAAATAACAGAACTATTTTCAATATTAGAGGGCATAGATGATATTTTACAAGATTTTCCAAATGCAAGATTTACGTGGATCCCAAAGAGAAGGGAACAAACTGGCGCATGAGATAGCAAGGCACAGGAGCAATGATACCCTCCTTGGCAGATAAGAAGTCTGATACAGAGAGAGCAAATCCAGGTTAGAAGCAAAATCAAAAGATAATGCAAACACTAAATAGGGCTTTCAGAAATTCAGGAAAAGATGAAAAGTAGAAGGAAAAAAGTAGAAGAATAGGTGATTGCAGCTAAATAGAAAATTTTATTGATAATCTATTACTGTGCAAGAATGATATTTCTGATGAATGAATTATCAAATTAAGCACTAACTTGTTTATCATAGAGCATCAGCAGAACCAAATCCCCACAATATTCAACCCACACCTCCTATATTAGTCACCTTAATTGAGTCTTTAATTTTCCAAAAATCACAAAGCAAGAGAATTATTGAAATCATGACAGCATAAAGAGAATCATAAGATTCAAAATCAGAACCCAAGATGCAGATTCAAAAAACCAAACAGAATTAAATTAATATAATATATCAGTAGCATTTAACTACTTAGAGATGTGAGACCAATGCCATTGTTTGAACATAAAAAGACCAGCAAATTAAATTAATATAAAGCATGGTCTAACAATGGAATAAAGAAAGAAGTGAGAAAAAAATAATAATAAAGTGATGAATTAGTAGTAATAAAGTCACACAATGGAATACATATATGTATATGAAATTACTTGCTGAATCACTATCCAGCCACACAGCAAGCAACAGACCGAAGTTCAAAACAGTAGATAAAAACAAGAAGAGAACAAAGGTCCAATTCATATTAATTTAACTGAATGCAAAGTTGAAAACTAACTAGCTTTCAGCTTTTTCAAACTCATATACAGATGGCTTTGTGGGAAATGCCGGATTACCTAAAAATATATGTATATGCCAGGAAAAACATGCAGAAAAAATGTACATGTAATAAATTATAAATCTAATCAATATAAGCAATTTTTTTACTCATACAACACCCAATTAATTCAGTAAATTCAGTAGCAAATAAGCAAATTCAGCACTCAAACAAAAAAGAAAGACCACAGTCATTATGTGTCTTCATGTTTTTAAACTAACAAATGATTAAATAAACCACCCAATGGAAGAGAATGGAATAAAATTTAAATGAGTATGAGGGGCGGTAAAAAGGAGTTACAGTTGCAAGAGAAAAAACAGAGCCAGAAGTCCAGAATAATAGGGAGACTGGGAGAGTCACGAACCAGAGTTCAAGCGATGATAAAGGGCGGTGCGACGAGCATCAGCGACGGCACGGCGAGCAGCAGGGACGGGACGCAATTTCGATAGGGACGCCGGAGAAGGATGAAATAGAAGGAGGAAGGGTAGGCGTCGAGCTCGACGGTGGTGTGCGGCACTGCGGCGCGCTGCCGGCGAAGAGCAGAACAGAGGGAGAGAAGGATGAGATAGACTGATAGAGTAGAGATGGAGTATTATAGTGCTTGCAATTAAGTTTCTAAAATTACAAACAGTAAATTTTTGCTTTTAGATTAGGTTTTTTTTTTTTTTTCAATTAGGTTTCTATATTATTTTAGATTTTGTAATTAGATCTCTGCCATGATCAAATCGTTAGAATTAATGAAAAATTTTATCTCTAAATTAAAAATATTGCAAAAATTGATAGCTAACTCGCTAAATATAATATCTCCTCTATTTTAGAATGATAAGATAAGCATTCTTCCTTTTTTAAACATATTTTAAACTTCTTAAAGATATGTGATTTTATTAATTCATACAAGTTGATGAAATATTGATGAAATATGTAGATGAAAAATATATTTAGGTGAGTATAAGCCTTACGTAAAGTGCAAAGTATAAGAATAATAAAAAATTCACATTTTATAAATATTTTATTTTAACATTTATTATTAAAAGGGACCTAATTACAAATTTGAAAATGGTATAGGGACTCAATTAAAAAGGGAAAAAAGTATAGGAACCTAATTAAAAATTTAGTGAAACTAGTAAAATAATTAAACCTTTAATTACTCTGCAGGTCCTTATAGTTAGGGGAGTTCATGACCCGGACCGGCTCGAGACCCAACCCGAGCCTGATGAAATTTGGGTTATTTTTTGCCCGACTTTAAAGCGGCCCAAAAATTATGAAGCCAACCCGGTCATAATGCAAAGCCGGGGCTGGGCCTAGCCTCAGGTCGCCCGAAAGTAAAGAGTTTTACACAGTCATCTAGTCAGATTCATGTATTTATGTGACTTTAGAAGTAGTGGATTTGAAAATTAATTGTTTTTGATGATGTGGTAATATCTAATTCGATGCATGTGTAAAACTCTTTTACACTTATGGGAAAAAAAATTTTAAATAAATAAAAAAAATTCGAAATTTTACCAAAATACACTGTTTTAAGAAAATTTACCAAAATAAAATGTGTTAGGAGTACCGGTCCGGACCGGTATTCGGTCAAACCATTACCGGCCCGGACCGGTATTAGGCAAAAAAAAAAAAAAAAAACACCAATACCGATCCATCTGGGACCGGTACTGTATCAATACCGCCCCATCTGGGACTGGTATTGGGTTGATTGCAATACCACCCCATCTGGGACCGGTACTGGGCTTTTCCACT
>JASCZI010030474.1:0-13758 GCA_036250425.1 Stylosanthes scabra | reverse complement strand
CCCCCCCCCCCCCCCCCCCCCCTAAAAACTGGCTTAAATATTGAAGTTTTTTTTTCCCTAAAGATATCCATGGTGGTTCAGATGATCAAAAGAAGGAACATTCTATATTTCAGAAGAATCAAAATGGCATTAGTACGAAGGTGATAGAGGCAAATGATGTTGCCAAGAGAGTTAGGTGAAGAAAAGTGTTTATGGAAAAATTCTTATATATACACCATGGAGGTTCTTCCTCCGAATCAATAATCTCAATAATTAACAAAGAGGGAGAATAGTTGTAATAAAATGTAAAATAAGTATTTTGTATTCATAGAGGATAATAAAATATCTAGTGTTTATATCTTTAACTGTGTTATATACGTACGTGCACTAGTTACCTATTAAAAAAATTATATACTATTTTAGAAAAAAACAAAATAAAACATAATCCAGTGCTCAATAAAAAACAGCAAGATCTCATAGATAAAACATTTCACTGTATAATAGACACCTCTGCATTGCTGTTATCCCTCTTTCCATTCGTGTAACCAATAATTGTGTCCCAATGTTATTCGACTTGTTGCCTCATCGATCATCATATTTTGTATACTTAATCTTAAAAAAACTTTGGTGGGCCAAAAAAAAATTTTAATCCACATATTACACACGGATTTATCGGGGGATTTAAAATTCGCCGATAAACTATTTGGCCCTAAACACGGAGACGTAAATTTGTCGGTAATTCCCCTAATTCCGCCGGTAACGTTCCCGTCTAATTTCGTCGATACCCTCCGTTTTTTTTGTAGTGTAAGTTGGTTAATTAGTTAGTTTACTTGTCCGTATAAGACAATAAATAAGTTTTGAGTTCGAATTTTGATTTAAGTTAGCAATAAACTCTTTAATAAAGCACCCACATGAGAAGAAAATGTAATTGATAATAAAAAGTGCTTAAATAATTTTTTTATTTTTTATTGTTATAAAAGGAAAATATATAGTTAATAGTGTAAAAAGTTGTGCAAATATATTTGTTTTTTCAAATTTTGTTGAATGAAAAAAATATTATAGTTACAAAATATAAAAAATGAATAATTTATGAGAATTAAAAACTTATTTAAGTTTAAACGGAAAAAACATATTTTTTAATTTCTATAAAATATAAATAAGACAAATATTATAGAAAATGTATCAAATATTCCTGATGTCAAGTGTTCCAATATTTTTAAAATTAATAAATAAAAATACTGAAAAATCTGATATCATAAAATATAAAATATAAAATACTTGATACACTTTGCATAATATATAATTGAGACAGATATTTCCATTTCCATATATATTTTTTAGTGACGGATGTTGTGGAATATGTGTATAAAGACTATAAGAATATAAAATAAATAAAAATTTTGACATCAAAGAAGAACATGCTTGTCTGCATCTTCTTATTCTTTCTCACACCAACCCCCATCTTTGGAAATTGCATCAAGAAAAGGATAAAAAGGGACTCAACAAAACCGCTCCATTTCCTTCCAAATCATAATTCCTGTTCCATCAAAACCCAACTTAATCTTCTGGGTATTCCAGGTTCTATCAGATTCACACTTTACCAGCCACAAGCACCGAAGACTTATTTTTCAGTGAGTTCTTTCATTGGTAAGATTCCACTTTCAATTTTACTTTATTGATATTAGATTATAGTGTTGCAAATCATGTAAAGTTTGTAACTTTACCTGTGGAACGACAATGGGTTTCTCTCAGAATTCTTGCTTGCTGTGTTTTTTGATGTATCATAGCTATGACCTATAATAGGATGATTATGGTGGTTGTGCCTATATCTGATTGTAGTTTATATGGTTTGTTAATTTGTTATTTAGGTCAAAATATCCTGAATTGATTCATCCGTGAAACATCTAGTGTGATGAGTTGATAAGATTTGTTGGGTGTATTTCTCTATTCACCAATTTGATCAATCTTCAATGCCAATAAGAGATGATAAAATCAAAGTTTGAGTGTGGGGATCAAGATTTTGATGGTGGTGGTGATGTTGGAGAAGCTAATTGTGAAGATGGTAGGTTACTGCGTGACATTGAGGAAATAAGTAGAGCACTTTACTTGAACAAGGCCCCTTCAAAGGGCTTGCTCTCCTCGTCGAATAGTCGATCCAAATCTGCTGAGAGAAGCCGTGTAGCAAAGCCGAAAGTTCAATTTGCTTCAGGGTTTGTTAGGGATGATTTGTTTGTCAAGGAGAAGAAGTTGTCTTCAGCATGGAATTGGAAGAAGCCCTTGAAAGCTTTGACTCATATTGGTCGTCAGAAGTTTCATTGTTGTTTTAATGTTCATGTCCACTCGGTTCAAGGCTTGCCGTCGAATTTCAATGGCATTAGTTTGCGTGTTTACTGGAAAAGGAAAAACAGCAGCTTGCAGACATGCCCATCGATGGTTTTCGGTGGTGCTGTTGAGTTCGATGAAAGTTTGTTCCATAAGTGTTCTGTATATGGTAGCCGCATCGGGACTAGTTACTCTGTCAAGTATGATTCTAAGCGTTTTGTGATTTATGTTTCTATTGTTGGGGCACCTGAAGTTGACTTGGGGCATCATGAGGTAGATCTCACAAGGCTTTTGCCTCTAACTTTGGAGGCATTAAGGGGCGGCAACAGTTCTGGGAAATGGACCACAAGTTTTAGGTTGGCAGGGAAGGCTATGGGAGCTAGCCTACATGTTAGTTTCAGTTATCAAGTATTGAATGATGAATTGATGAAATTCGGTGGTAGCAATCCAAATGTTCTCAACCTTATCAGTTTGGAGCCTAGCAGGCCTAGTACCACTGACAATAGGGATACAACGTTTTGGCAATCTGAGAGCTATGCTCGTGAACTGCAAAATAGATTGGCCGTTCCTCCTCATTCAGAAGATGCAACGTCCTGCAATGAATTATTGCTGAATTCTGACTCAGGTCTTTCGAAGTCAATCAGTTTATTATATCAGAAACTTGAGGAGCATAACTTGGATGATCCAGGATGGGTAGACTCAAAAGATTTGGAACCAATTAAGTCCAGAATTGAACATGAGTGTGATGGCACCGAGTCTGATGACACTGAGTTTTCCGTTATTGAACAAGGTGTAGAAACATCGGACGGGAATTCCATGAAACTTGATTTGGAAAGAACTAAAACAATTGATGTATCTACAGTTGAAATCATTAATGTGGATGAGATTATTAAGGACGATGACATAGTTTTAGACAAAAACACAAGATGTGATCCAGGGGATAACATATGTCATAGTTGCTTCAACGGGGTTATTTCAGATGACAGCAAACTTAAGGACAGGAGCACATGTGCCAATCAAACTTCCTTGAAAGCAGTGGATACAGCTCGTGAGACATCATCGGAGTTGGTAGTTTTAGATAACCTGGATTCTTTATGGCCAATGAATGAGTTTCTAGATCACGAACAACTACACTCGGGTCTCAATTCGGATTATAAAACACACATAACATTGAAAAGGTTGCATAGCTTGGATGATTTCACTGAATCTGTGGCAAATGATTTCTTGAACATGCTTGCTATGGAGAGTGGTACGTTTGACTTGAGTTGCGGTGGTGATCCGCAATCTCCTAGAGAACAGCTTTTAAGCCAGTTTGTAGAAGAGGCTCTGTCTTCAGGTAACTTCGGTCTTTATTTCGATGCAAATAAGGAGGAATTGGGGATAGATACACTTGGACATGATAGTGAGGATCGTGCTGTGGATTCTGAATTGTCTTTAACTATTCTATCTGCTGAGGAGGATCATGAAAGGGAGAGCCAGTCATTACTACATAGAAGGAATGCTAAAATGCTCGAAGATCTAGAGACTGACTCGTTGATGCAACAATGGGGTTTAAATGAAGAGGACTTTCGAGAATCTCCTGGAATGTGGTCCGGTGGATTTGGAAGTCCAATTGAGCTACCCAACGAAGAGTCGTCGACGTTACCTTCAATTGAAGAAGGGCTTGGTTCATTTGTTGAAACTAAGGATGGAGGCTTTCTCAAGTCCATGACTCCTTCCCTCTTCAGACATGCTAAAAATGGCGGGAACTTGATCATTCAAGCTTCTAATCCACTTGTTCTACCTGCAGAAATGGGTAATGATGTATTGGAGATACTTCTGCATATGGCATCTGATGGAGTTGAGGATCTATGTAATCATATCTACAAATTAATGCCTTTGCAAGATATCACTGGAAAATCCATTAAACGGATTGCGTGGGAAGCTACAACGGACATGAGTTCTCCTAGAAGGTTAGGAAGTGCTTTAATGTCCATGTTGGATTTTTAGTTTTTTATTATTATTATTTTTTTCAAGTTACCATTTTATATTCATGTTTGTTTCTCTTGAAATTTGAAGTACCGGTTAGTCGGTGACCAATATTCTTGCCCCAGAAGTTAGTTCAAAGGGGGAGAATTTTTATGGAACTGATACTTTCCTTTTCTGTTAGTTAGTTACTTGTACAGTTAGTTAAGTTTGTTACATGGTACAGTCAGCATAATTAGATAGAAGCTTGATTAGAGTGTGACTAAGCCTATGATCATTCTGCTAGTATATAAAGCAGATCAAAGCCCATTTGTAACTTGAGATTCTTCATTAATTTCAGAGTTCATTTTGATTCTTTCACTCTATTACAAAAAACTTGCTGCACTAGCTTCTACTCTTACTCAAAATTCTGCAGAAACAATGGCAGATTTTAACAAGAATCACCAAAACTATTACTATAAAGGATATTTTGGTCATATTCCTACACATTAGTTTTCATTTTATTTTATTTTTTCCTGATTTCCTTTTATTAAATTTTATTTCAGGCATGAATTTCCACATGGTTATATAACTAATCAATGCTTGGACTTCAGTTCCTTGTCTCTAGAAGCTGTAGCTCCTATGGCTATTGGTATGATTGAACCCCTTTTGATAGAAGGGTTAAGAATACAATCTGGCATGTCGACTGAGGCGGCACCATCAAGCATTCATCCCCAGCAGCATACAGGGATTGCCGATGTTAACGGATTGATAGGTCTGTCAGTAACATTGGATCAGTGGTTGAGATTGGATTCTGGGATTATTGAAGGAGATTTGGAGCAAAATTCAAAGGTCCTTAAAGCTCACCATTCGAAAATCTCGGAATTAGATGATGAAGTGCTGAAAAAGGCCATGGAAAGGGTAAGAATATACGGCAGCGAATACAGACTCTTTGGAAACCACATAACAGTGGCTTTCTTGATCCAGCTTAGGGACCCCCTACGAAATTATGAACCTGTCGGTGTTCCGATGCTGGTTTTAACTCAAGTGGAAAGGATTCACATTTTTCTTGAAAGACAAGTTAAGGGAGCTGAGAATGAAACCCTGCAAAATGATTCAAATGATGTAGAAAACTCAACACCCGAATTCAGATTTAAGATCAGTGAGATTCATCTTGCTAGTGTTACAACCAATGAAGCCGGAAAAAGAAAACTATGGGGTACCGCAGCTCAGCGGCAATCTGCGTTCCGATGGTTGCGCGCCACCGGCTTGGATAGCAGTAGTACTGCTAAACGTTCGTATTCGAAATCAAGGGCAATCGTTAGATCGTTCCCATTGTTGAGCAACAAGTTGGTGAATGAGGATATTCTATGGAGCATTTCTAGTGCTGAAAATGTACACACTCGGAACCCTGATATTATCTTTTCCAAATTGAACTAACAGTTATTTTTTTGACATGCCATATTAGCCTATTTAGGGTGAAAAACAAAAGGAAGAAAGGCTCCTCTTTGTAGATAGTTTATACTGGTAGATATTTTGTTACTCTGGGAATGAAGTTATAGGCATAAAGATAATTTCTTCCAAAGTGTATACCATTGAATTATCTTGCTGCATGATACAAATGGGATTAACTTGGAACATCAAAGTTAGCTGAATTTAAATGAGTTACACCAAAATTTGTGCTGATGTTTACATTTTCCGCATTATAAATAGAATGTATAGAGGTGTAGAGAGGTAGATATTGCATTACCGATTAGGTTAATACACATTCCTTAGTTGATTTCTTTTCTTGATATTAGAAAAGTATTAACTATATGTAAAGTTGACGTGTAAGTTAAAAATTAGTACACAAAAAGCATTAGTCTAGTTGAGAAGAAAAAGAAAAAAAAGTTAGGGTTTAGGATTAGAGAAAGTATTCCAGATCTTGAAAAATTACATACTAAAATTAGCTATTAAAATCAGCCACTAGTATATAATATATATTAAAATATAAAATATATATTAAAAATGAATTAAATTATACATGTATTTAATATTTTAATATATATTATACACTTATGATTAATTTTGATGATTAATTTTAATATACACCTAAAAATACTCGTTCCTGAAACTGATGACTCAATATATGATTGCATAATCGTTTGTTCATACTTGCTTTCTTTAGAAAGTCAACTGTGTTTTATTTGAACATTCTTAAATAAAAATTGAGAACTTCGTGTTTTTTTTTTTTTTTTGGTTATATTCTCTTGAGAATGCCAGTATGCCACACACTCTGTAGGACGAGCACGCATGGGTTATTTTATTTTACTAGTATTTAACCCGTGCGATACACGGGATTTATATTTTAATTTAAATTTAATTAGATATAATGATTTATAAAAAATAATTTATAAAATTTAGTATGATATTATCATTAAAATTATTTAATCAATATAATAAATATATTATTATGGATCCTAATTTTGAAATCAACAATATTAGGTAACCAATAAAAATTGAGCCAAGATTAAATAATAATTTGAATTGGATGTTCCATTTCTTTAGGTTTAGTATGTTCTCTGATTTTGATTGTTGATGTTTTATAAACAATAGTTACGAATATTCTATTTTTTGTTGGTTTGAAAAATCTTAGTTACCTATACTTTTCTTTTCGAAATATATGATATCTCTCTTAACTTGCACAATCTTCCCAAATCTTTCTCTCTATCCTTCTCTTTCTCTCTCCCCCTCTTTCTCTATCCATTGCTTTTCTTTTTTTCTCTTTTCATGCATCTCTCTCTTTCTTTTTCTTCTTCGGTCTCTTTTCCTCACCCTCTCTCTCACTCTTTTTCTTCTCATTTTTCCTTTCCTCTCTTTTTCTCTCCCCCCGCGCACATTCTCTCACTCACTCTCCCCCTTTCTCACTCTCGTTCCTTTTCCTTGTTCTTTCATTTGATCACTTCATTTCTTTCTGATCTTTCTTTATCTCCCTCTTCGTCTCACCCTCCCTATCCTCTTTTGTTGCTCTCTCTCACCTATTTTCTCTCTTTCTATCTCTCTCCTATCTCTCTCTCCCCTTGTTCTTTCTCTCTTTTTCTTTATCTCCCCTCTCTCTCCCTTTCCCCCTATGTATCCCCTCTCTCCCTCGCCTCCTCTCCTCCACTCTCTCCCTTGCTTCCTTCCTCTTTCTCTCTCTTTCTTTCTCTCTCCCTCTCGCCCATTTTCTCCCATATCTCCCTCTCTTGCCCATTTTCTCTCTCCCTATCCCTCATTTTCTTTCTCTTCCTTTCTCTCTATCTCTTCCCTATTTATCTCTATCTTTCTTGTTCCTTATCTTTTTCCTTTATCTCCTTCTCTCTGCCTCTCCCGTATGTCTCTCCTCTCTCCTCTCTCTCTCCCTCCCCCTCGCTCTCTTTTTCTTTACTTCCACTCTCTCTCCCTTTCCCCCTATGTATCCCCTCTCTCCCTAGCCTCCTCTCCTACACTCTCTCCCTTGCTTCCTTCCTCTTTCTCCCTCTTTCTTTCTCTCCCCCTCTCGCCCATTTTCTCCCATATCCCTCTCTCTCGCCCATTTTCTCTCTCCATATCCCTATCCCTCATTTTCTTTCTCTTCATTTCTCTCTATTTTCCCTATTTATCTCTATCTTCCCTGTTCCTTATCTTTTTCCTTTATCTCCTCCTCTCTGCCTCTCCCGCATGTCTCTCCAATCTCTCACCCCTCGCTCCCTCTCATCCACTCTCTCCCTTTCTCCCTCCTTTAAAGATAAGGACAAAAATAACAATTAAATTTTAAACACACTTAAATGTCACCATAAAAAATAATCAAACGAATAAAAATTCTAATGACGACATCTAAGTGTTTACCCCTCTAATAGAATATCAATTGTTAGTGCTGTTGACCGAAATACAATGTTATAGATTTTGATCAAATTTGCAATATTTAAATTCAAATTATTTGAATTAATTTAAAATTCATATTAAAATTATCGTTCAAAAACTATTTTTTTTGCAATTGTAAGCATATTATTTGAATCAATTTAAAATAATTTTAAATTCATATTAAAATTGTTTTAATGAAATATTGCAATTAAAAATAATTAAAAAATAAAAGTTCTAATGAGAACTTTGAATTTTAAATTAATTAAAGATATATAAAAATTCATTATGTTTACAATTTTAAATTTCAAATTAAAATTAAAATTACTTTAGTTACAATTTTAAATTCAAATTAAAATTACTTTAGTTACCACTAACAAACTCTTTAAAATAACAATGATAAAAAATATAAAAAAATTCAGTTAGGAAGTTAGAGATAAGGACAAAAATAACAATTAAATTTTAAATTAAATTAATTCTACCAATTAAAAATAATTAAAAAAATAAATTTTCTAACGATGACATCTAAGCATTTTAAAATCAAGGGCAATAGTTAGATCGTTCCCATTGTTGAGCAACAAGTTGCTGAGTGAGGATATTCTATGGAGCATTTCTAGTGCTGAAAATGTACACACTCGGAACCCGAATATTATCTTTTCCAAATTGAACTAACAGATAATTTTTTTTTGACATGCCATGTTAGCCAATTTAGGGTGAAAAACAAAAGGAAAAAAGGCTCCTCTTTGTAGATAGTTTATACTGGTAGATATTTTGTTATCTGGGAATGAAGTTTATAGGCATAAAGATAATTTCTTCCTAAGTGTATACCATTGAATTATCTTGCTGCATGATACAAATGAGATTAACTTGGAACATCAAAGTTAGTTGAATTTAAATGAGTTATACACCAAAATTTATGCTGATATTTACATTTTTCGTGTTATAAATAAAATGTAGAGATGTAGAGTGATATATGTTGCATTGCCGAATTTATGACTTGATTTCTTGATATTAGAAAAGTATTAAGTATATGTAAATTTGATCTGTAAGTTAAAAATTAATACACAAAAAGCATTAGTCTAATTGAAAAGAAAAAAAAAAATCTAATTAGGGTTGAAGATCAGAAAAAGCATTTCAACTCTTGAAGAATAATTTTATTCTTACATTAAAATTAGTCATCAGTCATCGGTATATAATTTATATTAAAATATAAAATATACATTAAAAATAAATTTATATATTTATTTAATATTTTAATATATATTATACATTTATGATTAATTCTAATTACTAATTTTGATATACTCCTTCCTAAAACTGATGACTCAATATATGCTTGCAGAATCGTTTGTTCATACTTGCTTTCTTTGAAAAGTCAACTGTGTTTTATTGACCATTCTTAAAGAAAAATTGAGAACTTCGTGTTTTTTTTTTTTTTGGGTTATATTCTCATGTGAATGCCAGTATGCCACACACTCTGAACGACAAAGCACGCATGGTTTATTTTATTTTATTTTATTTTATCTCGAATAATTTACCTTAATAATATATTCTTATTTTTACTACTCCTAAAATAAATAATACTTCAATAAAAGAAATTCTATATATAAATTTTATATATATTTCGGTTGTATATTTTATATTTTTTGTATTAAAAGTGATTGATAAAAAAAATGAGAATAAATGAAAAATTTATCTTTAGTGAAGTGTATTAAAAAAATAATATAAATATTATTTTTCTTTAAATAACATTACTCGATATACATACTGTTGGAAATACAACTGAAATTTTTTTTAAAAAAATGAAATTCTGTGGACAGTGGAGTACGTACCATTTGTGTAAATGTTTAAAATCTTTACAAATAATTTGGTACCCTAAATTTCGTTCCTACTAATCTCTACTTGATTCGATTCACACTTCTGGCGCATGAATTAGTCTTTTAAAAAGTTTAAATTATACGCTACATCCCAGGTTAATAGTCAATTTAGTCCCCAAAAAATAGTGTGTTCTTCAAATTAGTTTCCTAACGTGAAAAATACAATTCTCAGTTAAATTGGTCATTCTGCCAATCAGCCATGTGTTATAAAATGATTGAATTATATGTCATCTATCAACTAATCATTTGGTAACACATGTCCTCTAATTGGTAAAAGGACCAATTTGACTAATAATTGCATCTTTCAGGGACTAATTTGAATAACGCGATATATTTTGGGGACCAATTTGCCTATTAACCCACTAGATCCTTATAGTTTTAATGAAATTACAATATCCTTATAATTTAAAAATTTGTAATTGAGTCCATGTAGTCATAAAAAATTTGCAATTTAGTTCTTACTATTCAAAATATGTCATGTAATATAAAATTCTCTTGCATATTTCATATTGTACATTCGATAAAATTGTGATTGACCAAATGAACACATCAATGAAAGCTACCCTCGAATGGACAAATCCACAAAGAAAGGAATCCTCTTCTCTCCCTCACTTTCGTCAATTTGTGTTTTCACATCGCAATTGCACTCATTTAAAATGAGTGAGTAAACGATTGTAGCATAGACTCACATTGAAGGAGATAGTAAGAGTACAATCACGTATGACTTAACGATTTTTTATTATCAAATTCGAATATGGACTAAATTGCAATTTTTTTTAGAAATACAAGAACTCAATTATAAACTTTTAAACTATAAGGACCTTGTTGCAATTTCACCTATAGGGACCTATTGTATAATTTAACCTTGTAACAAATACAAGCATATAAATCATAATTTGGTATTATAAGAAGAATTAATCTATGTGTACCATTGTACACATCCGTACACACCGTTTAGCAACACGGAAAATATAAACATTAGCACAAAAAAATTTTCTGTGCTAATGTTTACATTTTCCGTGTTGCTAAACGGTGTGTATAAGTGTATATAATGGTATATATAGTATTACCATTATAAAAAATAATAATGCTACATGTACATACATCCATATATCAATTTCAACAAAACAATTTTATTTTTTGCTATAATTTAAATTTTTTGCATTAAATTTTATTATTTATGTTAAAATTTTTTGTGCTAATTTTTTTATTTTATATTTGGCGTGTAAATTTATTATATGTAAAAACGCATAGATGAATTTATGAATATATGTATATGTATAATTATTCTATTAAAAATACGAGTATATAATTATTTATGTATCTCTTCTTATCTATTTAATTTTTTTTTAAGGGTAAAATCCCAGCATGATTTCAGAGCTTACCTGACCTAAACATTAGTAAAAGAAGCCAATTCTATGTTTTACCCTTTTACTTTTGGATGGAAAATTATGTATGGTATGTACAAAACCAAAACCGAAATTTATATATCATGAATATTTTTCTCTAATATTATTCTTTATATATATATTTACAGATGAGAGCTTAATAAAGATAAATAAGTTTACATATGGCTAATAAATAGATCAGAGTGAGTTACATAATAAAGCTACCTAGTAGCGATGAGAAGAAGGATGATGAATGTGAATGCCTTCATAGGTTGTTATGACATACCTTGGATCATCCCTATCCCTCTCTACTCTCTTTTTCACTGTGCATCCATCCACTGAACACCTATAATAGTTCCTGTATGTATGTGTAATCAAATTATATTCTTTTAAATAATAATATATTAAAAATATATAAAATAACCGATGAGGTAGCTCATATGGCATCATCCCTTCTTCGTTGTAAAAGGTTTCGAATTCGAATCCCGCCTTTTATATATATATATATGAATACATATATACACTACCTTGGATTGGGGCTATTCTTGACCATCTTTTTTCCATATTTCCTCCACTTGTATCCATCATCCAACACTTCAACATCTGATTTTGTTTTGAATGCATATCTCTGTCTAGCTTCCCTCCTCTCATGCCCACTGTTTATATCTTTTAACACACAAACATACATATGCATGCATGCATCATCAATAATAATGCCTTTAGGTATTTATAATTATTGGGTCTAGATTTAAGATAAATAAAATAATTTAAAAAGAACTAGTTAATATTGATTGAAAAATTAGCAACTATATACCACACTTCTGTTACTAATTTCAAGTCACATAAAATATATATATAATGAATGCTCAAAAACCATAAATAATTGCATGTTTCATTTATAACATTTGAAAGTTTCATTGAAAAATAAAAGTACATCATCAAATGTATAATTAAGCTGTGAAATTTAAATATTTCTTATATAAAAATAAGTAAATTTTTTTTGAAATTCAATGATATTACTACATGAAATACAATGACACTCTTTAAGTTGTTATGTGTTCTCCGGATCTCATATTCATATTATTTTAGTGCTATATATATTTTTTACAACATATTATTTTTTATATGGAATTTCATATATATAGCACTAAAATGAGATTAGTAATGACATATTGACATTTTACATTTAAAAAAAAAAAACATGGAACAAAACAAAATTAAAGACAATATTATTTTGATGTGAGGATCACTATATATAATATAGACTTACTGGTTGAAGAGCCCTCAAAGTTGGTGCTACCTTCTCCAACTTGAATAGCTTGATGATGATGAAATACCTGGTTTTGAAGATTAAGATTATACTGAGAAACAAATGACTCATCATCAAGCCATTGAGTATCATCATCAATGGCCAAATAATCTGATAATTCAATACCCCAATTGTTGCTCAACTCATCACTCTCACCCTCACCTGACTCTCCCTCACAATAAATATTACTATTATCATTATTATTATTTGACATATTTATTTTGTTTTTAATGAATTCATTTCATACATGGAAGCACCCAAGACTATATATATAGTAGGGTTAAGGATGCTTCATGGTGAGTTTCCTCTTCTATTAATTGTTAATAATAATGATTTAAAGTCTGAAAGATAATATGCAAAAGTATAGGATTATTGATTGCCACGTACCATCACCATTGAAAATGAATTGCTATGAATAGTAATAATATATTATTGCAAAAAAAATAATGAGATGACTTGGAGAAGACTTTTATTGAGTTTCAAGTGATTTTAGAATATATTAAATTTTGATTTTTACAATATAAAAAACCAACAAAAAGATAACTCAAAAGTATTTATTATTATACTCAAGTAAAATTTAGTATGTTATTTTTTATTATTATATTCAAATAAAATTTAATAGGTCTATAGAAATTAAATGCATTTTAAATAAAATTAGTAAGACTTAATTTTATTATTGTGAGAACGTATATCTAAATCTAAATTAAAAGTAATAGGATAAGCTTGTGTAAGAAGATTTTATTAGTAGATTAGTAGAGAGAATTTTATTTTTTTATATTAAGTGGTGCATTCATTTATATAAATTATATATTAAAATATACAATATATATTTAAAAAATATGTAGAATAATACATCACATTTATTATTCACAATAGACCCATAATTTTATCTAAGTCTTCATGATATATATCATACTAGATTGTGCTATATATGTATAACTTGTCCTTATATTATAGGTAAAATTTGTCTTTAATTATTTTATATATGTAGCTTGTCCTTATATTATAGAATATTATTATTCAAAAGAGATTGTTCTCAATATATATATATATATATATATATATATATATATATATATAT
>JASCZI010030473.1:21981-59238 GCA_036250425.1 Stylosanthes scabra | reverse complement strand
GAGTGACCTGTTCAAGATAAGGAAACTTGTCCTTAAGATCCTCAAGAGTGGGAGTCTTGTCCTTTGGACCAAAACCATCAATCTCTTCAAGAAGCTTTTTCTCAACATGAGGGTGAGCTGCAACCAAGTATATAATGGAAGACATGGAAAATGCAACAGTAGCTGATCCTGTAAGTAATTGTTCATATGCAAGAGCACTTATGTATTCTTGTGTTAGGTAGTTCTGTTTTCTTTCTCTTCCACTCAGCAATACTGACAAGTAATCCTTTGAAGTTCTTCCCTTATTATCTTCCATTCTCTTCTCTACAATCCTATCTAAACGGCCACCTAGAGCGCGATAACCGCGCTCGAGTTTCCAGTCCATGGTGCCAGGTATCCTCTTGAGAATCTGCCTGCATGGCTCTTGAAGAATTGGGAGAAGCAGACCAATTATGATGGATAAGGAACCGGACAAGTCCATCTTGAGGTTTGTAGTGTTGAAGACATGTTGGTTTATGAACTGTGATGCTTCGTCGCCGCCATCTTTGGTGGTGGAATGAGGCTTAGAGAGGCCGAAGTCGACACCAAAGGATGCTTGGCCAACAACATCAGTTGCTAATTTGATAGAGAACTTAGAGAAGTCCATGTCTTGTTGTGTATCAGCATGGGAATCAAAAATCTGGGTTGAAGATTCTATGAATGACTGCATTGTTGGGATCATGCTTGATAAGGATGAGGTGTGAAAGAAGGAAGTAACAGTGCTTCTCATAGTAGACCATTGTTCATCCCTGGAGAAGAATATACCCTTTTGGTGAATAGGAGCAGCTGTAATAGGAGAGGGTACGCTTCTGTGTGGAATGTCTTTTGCTTTTCTGGTTCCAACCTCTCTACAAAGCTCTGCATCTGCTATTATTATTAGTGGCTGTCTTCCCATATGATATCTGCATCATTAACACAATAACTATTTCTCAGATTCCAATATGTTTTTATGTTTATTTTAATATTTATTGTTCTTAAAAAATATTTATTCTCATGTTTAGTTAATAGTTTCTTTCCATTCAAGTAACTTATATCTTTGACATGGAAATAAAAACTAGTAGCAGTAAGTTATACAAAAATGTTTCATATATACCAAAAATTGGCTATTATGTATTATAATGTATGTATTTATTTATATTAATACATCGAAAAGACGTTTACCAAAATAATCATATCTGGCATAGTAAAATAATTAAACTCTGATTAGTTAGTGTATATTATGTGATTAGTTAGTGTATATATATATATATATATATTCTAGCAGTTATTTATAATATTTAAAGGTGTTGGCTAAAAATATAATAATAGACTGCTGGGTGGAGTTTTTTTTTGGTATTAATGCTGGGCGAAGATATTAAGTTGTTGGCTAAGAGTAATGACCAATAGCTCATACAAATTAAAGTTGTTGGTTCTTGAATTTTTTCTATATAAAAATAATATTTTTTTATTATATATATAGAATAGTACTGTGAAATCAACGTTAGAGGACCAATAAAAGTGCTACCAAGACAGGCATACAATGCAAGATTCGAACCCTCAATACTTGTTTAAACGGACTAGTGAGCTAATCATTAGATCAACTCAAATTGAATGGTAAATTTAATAATTTTATTTTTGGAGTTGATAGCAAGGTAAAGTATATTTTTTGGACATAGCACGGTAAAGTGTTTTTTTTTGGACCAGAGCAAGGTAAAGTTTAAGTAAAAAGAGAGTAAATTTTTTTTGGGTATTGTAAGAGGGAGTAATTAAATGAAAGAAACCTGTAGATTAGGCCGTATTTCTTGGCGAGAAGTGTGAACAAATCAGGACCATACTTAGCCATGAGATGAAGGTGTCCTATGAGAGGCCATGTTGGTGGGCCTGGAACCTTCCTCACCTTCCAATGCGGCCCATACAGATACGCCACCAACCCTCCCATGATCGCTACCGCAGTGAATAATATTGCTGCTGACGAAGCAGAGTCACCGTTCATTGGCAACAAGAACAACCAATTCAAATCCATAGCTTTCCCTCACTTTTCTTGTCTAATTGTCTTAGCTTCGTTGGTACTTACTCTTAGACTCAGCCCTTACTTATATATATAGTTAGTAGTAAGGGTCTTCTGAATATTGTGATTTATGAACAGTTTACATTGTATAAGCTCATGGGCCATGGGGTTTTGTCCATATTTAGATCATGAATATATGGGATCAGATACCCACTAGCCAATTATATATTCTCTTCCTTAAATATAATCAATAAATGTAACAAACTCAGAGATGTCACTAATATATGGTGCTGCTGCATGTGTTTTTTTATTTAATTTAGAAAGCATTTTAAGTGAATCAAATTTAAAATTGGCAATCAAATAGATAATAAATTCAATGATTCATGGTGAATCCTCTTCTACTTCCAATGCTTTTGCCTAGGAATCAAATCACTGACCGCAATATCTATCCAAGCCCAGGACCAGAATTTTTTATTTTTATTTTTATAGGAAGGTATTTTAGGTTAACTGATCCAAACTAATTCCTTACCTTTCACGGAGTATTCTTATATACATGCGGCTTCCAAAATTTTCACTTAGCACCTGTGCTAGAAAGTGCTAGAGAACGTGGTTAGAACCCTTTGTTACCGTGCTTCTAAAAAAGCCCTAGATCGGTCCAATAACCTATTTAATACAATCACTTGCAAGCGAATCATTGTTTCTACGGATCAGTTTGTACTGAGCCAAAACTCATGGACTTTACACCCAAATGTACTGAGCCAACGTAGACCACACCACGTCCAAAAAGAGAAAAAGGTAAACCACACATATGGAATATTCCAATGTTATCCTTAAAGCATCAAGGGAAACTTCTTCCCACCAAAGACAAAGCCATGATGAAGTAGTGGAGTTCTTTTAATCATTGGGCTGGGTCTTATGACACACAGCCACTGGCCTATACTTAAGTTTTTGGTCGTGGATATCCAGAACTCTAAGCCCAAGTACATATCAACTGAAAGAATCATGGGCGCCCTTTTAGTCCTTTTTGATATTTGAACGGGTCTAAAGGCCCAAAAGGAGAACAAGAAACAAAAACCTAAAGCTCTCCAGACCCAAAAAAAAAAAAGAAGCTCATAAGAGATTTATTCATAAATCATGTATATAAGTATATTAGTAGAGTTCATATTCAATTCTCCTTGTTCTGTAACTCTGGAGAATTATAAACACATAACTAGTCAATATTTCTTTTTATAACATGGACCTTGACACCGTTCTTGAAATTGAGAATAAGCCCATAGTCAAATTCTATAGGGTTTTCCATGTTAGGCGAGTGGCGAAACACGTATCTGCGGTATAAATGAATCATTGTGAGCTTTATCTCTTGTTGAGCATATTGTTTGCCAATGCAAATCCGGGAACCAATTCCAAATGGTAAAAAAGCACCAGCATGCCTTCCTTTCATTTCATCACTGTTTGGGTTAAACCTCTCCGGTTTGAACTTTTCTGGCTCCGGAAAGTTCTTTGGGTCCTTTGATAGAGCTCCCACGGCCAACCACACCCAAGTCCCCTGTATAAATAGGAAAAAGTGTGCTTGTGTTATTAACATCATCTCAAAACATAAAGTGTGATCATGATTCGTCAAAAGAATAATAATGTTACGTGTTTACCTTGGGAAGTAAGTAACCTCCTAACTCTACATCATTTGCTGTTTCCCTTGCAATTAATGGGGATGTGGCAAAATATCTCATTGACTCATTAATCACCTACACAAAATATCCAGAAGGGTATGAATATCATATATTATTGATTAAACACACAACCCCATTCCCTTAGCATTTCTAATTTGGATATAGCGTCTCCTAATAATTATAAAACTTCAAATCAATCCTGATAAAATGAGAAACTTGACAAATCGAGTTCGTAGCAAATTGCCAAAAGGTAATCATGGTGATGTGGGAGTTCATGTGTGACGTGTCAAATAGCTAATCTAACACATCAGACATGAATTGACACGTCACCATGGTTATCTTTTAGCAACCTGGTACAAGGGGTTGCGATTTGTTAAGTTTTTTATTTTGTCCCAAATCGATTTGAAATTTTATAATCATCAAGGTGCCATGTCAAAATTAAGCATTTACTCTGTGTTATTTGGCTGTCCCATGCAACTTGAAATTACATTAGGAGTTGAAGTTGAAGAGAGAGACCTGTTCAAGATAAGGAAAGCTGTCCTTAAGATCCTCAGGAGTGGGAGTCTTGTCCTTTGGGCCAAAACCATCAATCTCTTCAAGAAGCTTTTTCTCAACATGAGGGTGCTCTGCAACCAAATATATAATGGAAGACATGGTAAAGGCTGTGGTAGCTGATCCTGCAAGTAATTGTTCATATGCAAGAGCACTAATATACTCTGGTGTCAGGTAGTTCTGTTTTCTTTCTCTTCCACTCAACACAGCTGACAAGAAATCTTTTGAACTTCTTCCCTTATCTTCCATTCTCTTCTCTACAATCCTATCTAAACGCCCACTTAGATCGCGATTACCGCGCTCGAGTTTCCAATCCATGGTGCCAGGAATCCTCTTGAGAATCTGCTTGCATGGCTCCTGAAGAATTGGGAGAATTAGACCAATTATGATGGATAAGGAACCGGACAAGTCCATCTTGAGGTTTGTAGTGTTGAAGATATGTTGGTTGATGAACTGTGATGCTTCGTCGCCGCCATCTTTGGTGGTGGAATGAGGCTTAGAGAGGCCGAAGTTGACACCAAAGGATGCTTGGCCAATAACATCGGTTGCTAATCTTAGAGCAAAGTTAGTGAAGTTGATTTCTTGTTTTGTTTGTGCATGGGAATCAAGAATTTGGGTTGCAGATTCTATGAATGACTGCATTGTGGGGATCATAGTTGATAGGGATGAGGTGTGAAAGAAGGAAGTAACAGTGCTTCTCATGGTAGACCATTGTTCATCCCTGGAGAAGAATATACCTCTTTGGTGAATAGGGGCAGCTGTGATAGGAGAGGGTATGCTTCTGTGTGGTATGTCTTTTGCTTTTTTGGTTCCAACCTCCCTACAAAGCTCTGCTTCTGCTACTATTATTAGTGGCTGTCTTCCCATATGAAATCTGCATAGTTAACACAATATTTAGGAGTATTAGAAATTGTAACAAGTGGGTGAGTATGAAAATTATGAAATGTCTTAAAATCATTCTTTTTCTCTCTTATCTTTCTTTACTTTTTAATGAATTATTTTATTTTCTACCCCTAATTTTTGTTATAAGGTATTTACATTATTCTTGTACACAAGTTATGTTTTTAACTTTATTTTAATATGATTTAATAGAAATTAGAGTAAGAAACATATTATTAATAATACTTTATAATATATAAAAATTCAATTAATAATTTAAATTAGATATTATATTTTTTTAGATTTTAGACGTTTTATTTCTGAAAAAATACAAAATTTGCTGATTGTTTACGGGTACTCAAAATTTTTCTTAGACTATCTAGAATATTAAATTATTACTATATGAACACCCACTAATGAAAGAAGCTATGAGTTGATATTTATTTTTGAGTGTGAGTGATCTTTTTAAGTAGAAGAAAGATTGAGAAGAAAAAAATGGTTGACTAATAAGAAGATGAATGACTTTAGGTTTTAGGAGAAAGGACCGCAACAGCACGCGTTGGGCCCTCCATTCAGTTGTGCTAAATCTAATTGTGATTTGGATTCTACAAAATAATCACGTTTCTCAATTCATACTAGTTAGCTAGTTCCTTCCTTCATCAGTTCCTTTTGGATAACCCATATTATCATCATCATCATCGTTGTCTTCTTATCTTCTTCATTGCTTCTCAATCATAAACAATATCATAACAAGGGACATGTTATGTATGAGTGATATAGTATTGTTTTCTATGTTTGTTGATTTCATTAGTAAAGTTTAAGAAAAGAGAGAAACCTGTAGATTGGGCCATATTTCTTGGCGAGAAGAGTGAACAAATCAGGACCGTACTTAGCCATGAGATGAAGGTGTCCTATGAGAGGCCATGTTGGTGGGCCTGGAACCTTCCTCACCTTCCAATACGGCCCATACAGATAGGCTAGCAACCCTCCTATAATTGCTATTACAGTGAATAATATTGCTGCTGATGAAGCAGAGTCACCGTTATTCAAATCCATAGTTTCTTTCCTTCTCTTCACTTCACTTGTCTTAACTTTCTTGCTTTGCTACTCTCCTCGGACACTCAGCCTTACTTATATAGTAATAAGGGTCTTCGGATTGTTGTGATTTGTGAACAATTTGCATTGTATAACCTCATGGGCCATGGGGTTTTGTCCTTGTTAAGAAAGTGAATATATGGGATAAGATACCATTTAACCAAGGGCTTATACGACAAAGATGTAGGTTTTATTAAAAAAATATATGGACTAAAAAAATATATAGATTCATATTATATTACTTTATTTTTTTTGAGATATAAAATATAAAATTTATATTGTAAGAAAAATTTTTATATTCGTATGAATTTAGATTTGTAGCCGAATAATTTTTTTTTTAACCAATTATCCAACCCCCCTCCCCCCTTCCCCTCTGATCTCTCTCTCTCAATATCAAAAATAGATGTCATTCAAGCTGCGAGACAAGGATATAGAGACTAGACACATAAGACATGAATAAAGATACTAGCTACTAGGTCCTTATTACATTAAAAAAAACGCTACTAGGTCCTTATTACATTAAAAGAAAAAGCTACTAGGTCCTTAATACCCAAAAAAAAAAGGAGGAATAGTTTTGTGGCCCATATCCTTTCTATTTAAATTTTTTATTTTTATTTATAAACTAATATTAAATTAAATACATAATATTAAATGTTATAAATATATAATTACGAATATTATTTACATAAAATTATAAAAGTTAATAATATGATAACTTTAAATTATTACTACCTAGTACCTATCATTACTAAAAAAATTACTAGTTCCCTAAAATCAAAAAATAAATAAATAAATAAAAATATGGGGTCCTAAAACACTAAATTAATGTATTATGTATCTTTTTAACAAAAATGACATTGAAATATTAAATAAAAATACAACTTGTTTTTTTCTTGTCGTCATCAATTTTTTCATAATTAGTGAACTGACTATTAATTAAATTGTAATTTACACTACTAATAATAAGAATCCTTTGGATATTATGATTTGTGAACAATTTAGAACTTTACATTGTATAAGCTCGTGGGACATGGGGATTTGTAGATATATAGATAATGAATATATGGGGAATAGATACCCATCCGACCAATTATCCTCTCTCTGATCTCTCTCAAACTCATTGTTGTCAACCAACTAAACAATTGAATTTTGGATGTATAAAATAAATAAATAAATAAATTGAACCGGGGGAGAAAGAAAAAAAAGTGAAATACTAAGAATAAAAATATTTTTGTCAATTAAATTTAATTAAATTTGTCTTAATTCAACCTATTTATATTAGTTTACAAAAAATAATTTGATATACACCTAATAATTTTTTAAAAAAAATCACAAAAATGATGGTGTATTGTCATGTATCATCATCCTTTTTGCTAAGGTGCATCGCATGTTAATTTAAGGCGTAAGAGCAAGTTCACCTCCGCATGCTATTCTTATAGCCATATACTGTGGAGGAATGAATATATACACCATGAATCTATTTGATTTGCATCTATCACAATGTTTTACACTAATAAGGATAAAAGACATATTTTAATTAAGATAAATAGCCGAAATTTAATACATTTAAAATGCTTTCTAAATTAAATATTATGTGATGCTCTATATTTATATTTGGTTATATTATATTTTATTTTATTTGTACATATTTATATTATATTATTACTCTATGATGGGTGATTTTATGTATATATATATATATATATATATATATATAACGAGGAAAGATAGAGACTTTACTTAATTTTAATCCGGCTAAAAAATAATTTTTTTTTATCGAATTTAGAGTTAAATTAGAGTTTTAATAATAGATCCAAAATATATTTTAGATAAGATCTAGATTAGAATTAGGAAAGACTCGAGTTCACTTTATTTCGTGATCTTTACCCTCTTGTCTACTTTCATCATCATGTTCCTAGCTAGTTCCTATAATATATGCCTTTGCCTTTGTTTTTGCTTAGGAATTAAATCAGTGACGGCACCAGGATTTTTTTTTTTTTTGGTGACGCGCCAGGATTAATATGCTTAAAATGAACTCACTCTTTATTTTGATATAAAATAAGTATTTAATATACACATAAAATTTAAAATTAAAGTAACAATTCATTCCCCAATGTTCCGAGTTTGATACCCACCCTTGTAAGACAAAAAAAATATATATATATTGTAGGATCTATCTTGTCTTTAACTAACAGACGTGAGGATCCTGCTAATTTTTTATCATACACAACTTTATCTCTACGCATCAAAGCAAAGGTTGATGGAGACATAACGCTAGATGCTACGCATGTATGTTATCATGTTATAACCCCGTACTCCTTCATAGTGTGAATATAGCGAATTTTTTTTTTTAATAACTCCAAGTTATTTTTTTTTATATTCAAAATAGACTCAGTATTGTTAAAAATATCTAGAGTTCTTTTTCTTCATATAATATTGAGCTCCTAGAAGCTGATTATTTACTAATAAATAAAACTTCGATAAACATAGGTTGTCCATAACCGTAAGCATATCCTAACAACTTGGATCTGAGTTCTGAATTAAGAATATCTATTATTGGTCAAAACGATGCCATTCTTTTTTCTATTCTCCCGCAGTCGGCTGATCGGTTCCAGAGGCATTGCATTGATTTGCCTCTATATATAATCAATAATTCTATACAACCAATTCTTTTATTCAACCAAGTTCCTTTCACACATGCTACTCATCTCCTCAAACACGCTTCCTCATCTCCTCACCTCAAACACGCTTCCTCATCTCCTCAAACACGTTTCCTTCCCTTTTTTATTTTTTTGGTTGTGTTTCATTCCGTCAATAAACTTATTATCATTCATCAATTTTTTCTAGTTGGTTAATTTAAGGTTTTCCGATCCTTATATAACAACTGAAAAGGTAATTTTTAATTTAAGCGTATTTGCATTTGCATAGCCTAATAAATTATGTGGCGTTTATTTATTTATTTGTTAATTGTTACCTAATTTATTAAATGAAATTATATCTCTAGTATAATGTGCGGCATTCATGTACTACAGTATTCCGTATTTTATTCCCTTTTCTGAAGTCTATCCAAATTATAATTTATCTCGAAAATGACATGAATGGGGTATGTTTCTCCTTCTCCTTTCCTAACTCTCCTTTATAATGGTCATGATTTGATGTTGGGGAAGATAATCTATACTTTTGCCAGTGTCGTATAATTCCATTCAAGTTCCTTATTTACGTATTTTTACTAATCAGAAGTTAATTGGCTATACCCAAAACTAAGCCCATGTGTATATCAAGTGAAAGAATCATGGGCCTCCTTATATATTTTAGGGTCTCTAGAAAAGCAAATGGACATGACCAACAATAACTCAAAGTAAAAATGGTCTAACTTTATTCCTATGTACTGTTTGAAACTTAAAGTTGGGCCACAGCCCACAATACAATATAAACAAAAATACAAAGAGCAGCACTCATGGAATCGGTCGTCTAATGACTAATGCCCAATGCCTTATTTACAGGATGGGATTAACATTACCCCTTTAGGCAAAGCATTGTTCTAACTGTGTTAAATTTTACAAGAATCAAGTATAATTGAGGAGGACAATCCGGCAGATTGAATATTAATTTTCATTTTTGTCTCCCACTTGAAATTATCTTCTTCTCATCTAGCCTGCAAAAAGCACCAACAAGTTACATAACTGAAGTGAACCAAATATTTGATATATTCAGAGACACTAAGCAAGTTTGAATTAATAAAAAAGGATACAGAACAGAACAAAGAGCACAATATTATGTGTTGGCCTCTTTCATCAACTACCAGCCTTCCCCTGCTGCTGCACATTGAAAACCATACAAATCATGCAGCTCTACATCAATCAATGAATCAATCACAATCAAACCATTAACAATAACTATTTACAGAAAACAATTGAAGGCATACCACCAGCATGTTAATTAATTTTGCAATGGGAAACTAGTTGCATGCAGAGGCCAACCAGAGACAACAAATAATACTAATCCTACTATCCATTACAACCACTTTATTTTTTATGGATTAGAGGCAAGAAAACCCATATGATCCACAAGATTCTGCAAGTCCTCAGACCAATCACCAGTGTTTGCAGCCAAATCCTCAAGTTGTTGATCAGGGTAATCACCAATCACAACTTCATCCTCTGGATTCCCACCAACCAAATCCTCACTCAGCAAATCCTCCCAAATACTCTCATTCGTAGCAGCAGCAGCAGATGTATTAGGCTCCTTCATTTCACTGCTGGATTCATTATCACAAGCACTTGACAAGAGTGTCTCCATCTCACACCCAATACCGGCCAATTCCTCTTGCTCTTCTCCATCCACAGTTGCAGTGTCCGTTATTCTCCTCTTCCTCCTGCTCATCTCAACACCCTGCAATTCTCTGTTCTGATTAGATAAGTTATGAATGAAAGACTGGTTGTTAAGTGCTTTAGCGAGGAAGGTCATCATCTGAGTCTGTTTCTTCTCTGTGATTTGCAACCTTGACTCCATTGAACAAAGCACCTCCCTCGAGTTGTGCTGTTGATGCCTCAGCTTCACGATCTCCGCCATTAACACCGTCCTATCCCTTCTCAGCCTCTCAATCTCACCTTCCAAACCATACTCACCCAGCTCAACACAGCTTCCTCCTCCTCCTCCAACTCCATGCTGGATCATGCTCGATGAAGACGACTGTGTCACATTCCTCCTCCTCTTTATCGTCTTCAACAAGTGCTTCTGCCCCGCCAAGAACCCCTCGTTCGCAAACTCCCATCGATCTGGATCAACTTTCCTGAAACCCTACATCAATCAAACACCAAGAGTCAGACATAATCGCCGTGTTAAAATATATTAGCACCAATTAGTATCAATTATCATATTTGTATTTATTAGGTTGATTTATTCTGATTCTCTCGCTACCTATAAATAACTTATGGATTGTACAACTGAATTGAGAATGGCGAAAGGGATTTGACTTACGTAAGTGTTGAGTTGGCGAACGAAGCTGGAGAAGTTGTTGTGCTTGAAGTAACGAGGCAAGATTGTGGTGGAGAATCTGTGCGAGTCCCAAACAACGAAGCTGTTGCGCGCTCTGCTCCAAGAAACAATGGGATCGGTGGAAGGATCCTCCACCACTTCGAACGTCTTGCTCAGAAACGGCGGTGGTCCCACATCGTGCAACCCTTCCATAGGCTGTGGTGACACGCTTGATGAAGAAGATGAACCGCCCGGTCCGCCTCCACACAAAACCACCGTCTCTTCTTCCTCCTTCACTCTAATTCCCGCCATTTTTCTGTAACCGTTTCTTGAATTAGTTAAGTTTGTTAGTGGGATTGGGTTCAGTTGTTGTTTGTTGGAGTTTCTAGTTTGGGTAAGAAGATACTTAAGGCGGTGGAGGAGGGAGGAAGATTCTAGAAAGAATTAGAGGGGATGGGGTTGGTAGTAGTGTTTAGCTTCTTCGGAAGATTGTAAGAATGTTCTGCCAGGTGGCACTCTGCAGTGACTAACAGATATTTAGCAAAAAGTTCTGGAAAGTTCTCAAGTAATTCTAATTCGCACCACCAAATACTCGAAGCGTAAGAGTGACGCGTGTAACCAAATAATGAATTGTGGTTAACTTACGTGGCTCTCTGCTGAATTGCGACTTGTTAGCGTTTTCGCTTTGTTGAAATTTGGTTTTGTAAGTTTGTGACTTGTCAAGACTTTAGCCCACACAAGAAGAAAAATATCTTGGATCGCTTTACACTAATTTTTAGGCTCGTTTTAGACTACAAATTTTTTAAGATAGGTATACATGTATGACTTTAATTTTGACAAATACATTCTTCTTAGCAACAATTGTCCTTATAAAAGAGGAACACTAATCTCGCTTAATATTGTATCAATTTATCTCGAAACACATGTCCATGCTAAACCAACGATCATAAAATAGGGCTTTTTATTTTGAGCAAGCCATTATAATATATATAGACCAAATCACCAACCATGCATGGAAAATCTTTTAAGTTACTAGTTCTTTTTTTTTGTGTGTGGACATTAGTGACCTATGGTCACCCTACACCCCACACACACACATTATTTCTTCTTCTACGCACTTGGTAGGACTCGATCCTACTCCTTCTAGGATGCAGCTCTTTTGGGAGTACTCTCCACCAATCAGGCCACTGCCTTGGCTGCAAGTTACTAGTACTACACAGATGAATTTATCTCGAAATCTTGTCTCGTTACTTTTTTTTTTTTTTTTGGTACTGTCTCCTTACTTTCTTATAACACTTGTTTTTTTTTGGACAGATGCATACGGGAAGTTTCTCATAGGCCCAAAGTCAATACCCTATTCAATAAATAAGGCTTCTTTTTCCACACACAAGACCGAAAACAACCAAAGAGTCCAAAATGTCCAATACTATACAGAACAGTTTCTATCTAGAATTATTTTCTGGGCCTTCTGAGTAAGCCCAAAATCTAATGGTGTCAGCAGAAGATAGATGCTTTCTGGTATGTCCAAAAAAAAAATGCATTCTGGTTTTCAAAAGGAATAGATGAAATAAATGGAACGATCATAGGTAGTTGAATCCATATATTTTTTTTTTGGTGTCTGAGGTAGTTGAATCCACATACTAGTAGTTAATCTCTTACATATTTTTGTTTGATTTTTAGATGATTATTATTACTATTATTGGGTCTTTAATTTTGCTTATTACCTTTGATAATAGAAGAACAAAAGAAGGAGCATAGTGATTTTTTTTTCTTAAAAAATTTGTTTGGGAGATAGTCGAATCTGAAATCTTTATGAGAATCAGAAAAAATGTCATTTAAACTATAACTCATTAGCATGCCGAGTTATTAAATCAATTTGTGAATATTGGGGCCGTGGACAGCAATAATAGGAGGGAATCAAATTTGGTTAATACCCGGAACCGTGACATGTGACTTCCACTTTATGGGACATATGCTGGGTGATTAAGTTAGATCCACAATAATTATTATTTATTCCATAAAATTTTGAGATAGAGACATAGCAAGTCCCAACAGAATTATCAACCATGGGGCCTGGGGGGTGTTGAATACATGAAGCTTACAAAATCAACCTCTAATACAAAAAGACCTCCTCTTAATTGATCCCACCGGATGTCAAATCCACGCACTAAATTAAAGCTTAATACAATAAAATATGTTCACTTAGTAATGATACTCATAAAATAATATATGACGAGCTTTAAGAAATTGATTTAGCTCTATAATGCTCATCATTTATCTGTCATCTTATGAACAAAATTAAATCAAGATGTATATTTCAAAAAAAAGAAATAATTACTTTTCATTTTTTGGCAACAACCAAAAAGTAATTTCCATTATTGTCACAGTTTAAGTTGAGAATATTTAAATCAATCGAATTCAACATTTTGTTCACATACATAAAAAAGTTTGCTCGCTAGATTTAATTTAATATTGGGCAAAACATATATACCTGATGAAAATTAAACGTGGTATGCGCGATTAATAATGAAGGCAAAAGTCAAAGGAAAGTAACTAAACGTCAAACAAAGTCATTGGCCTTAATTACTTAGGATTTTTTTTTTTTTTTTTGGACTGGTCTTAGGATTTATTTTATAGCTCAATAACGCGGGTAAGTGATTACACCTTTTCATTCTCTCTTTTGAAAAAAAAAAAGAGCATACCGTAAAATTAAACTAGTACTTGTTATTTAAAGCAGAATGTGATAATTAGCTTAACAAGGTAAGTTATGATAATTAATAGAGTGGAACATAGATGGTGATTAAGGGGGGCTGAACTGAATCTCATTAATTGAGGGAAGAGTAGGTGAAGGCGACAAAGCTGAAGGGTGAATTACCGGTGCAGCGGAGTAGGGAGATGTCAACGATTACAGTCTATGAGTCTAAAGGATGTCAGTATAATTCATGACTGCTGAACTGGTCCCGTCCGATAAGCCTCAAAATCCTACAGGCAACGGATCAAATGTTTGGTGATAGTGGGCGTTTCAATATTATTAGATGTTGATTTTATTTTATAATTAAAATCGATTAAAGTATTAGAATACCCGATAATACATAGTATTTCGTCCCCTCCCAATTTTATATATTCACCTAATCACCTTCTATTCCAAACCAAATAATAGTCCGATCCATTAGCAATTTAGGATATAAGACTTGAATTTTGTATTGGGTTTATCTCTAACATCAGAGGATGAATTATGGAACGTAAGTTTCTAAGTGAATTTTCTCTTTAAATAGTAATTATTAACATAAGTGTAGTGTTATGGCTTTTCCAAATGCATTCTAAACCCTTTTGGTCCACTATCACTCCACATCATATGTTCCCACTGATTCGAGAATCCATCCATCCAATCCCGTAGAAAGCTTTGGCAGAAAGAAAGTAGTCTCAAAAAAACTATTTATGTTCCAAGTTTATTAGCATTAGTTAAAACCTCATTAATCCACTTTCTCAACCTAATCATAGTTTGTTATTTTCATGAGGCATTTATGATTTGTCCACTACTACTCCATTATACAGTACACCATCCTCCACGTACCGTGGATCACGTCCTATGGCTTCTCACAAAGACACTTCTATTTTCTTCTTTATATAATACGGATCGGAGTAGGTGATTCCCTTCGTTCAATTAAGCATGTAAAGCCACATACTACAAACACTAATATCCATTTTAATCATATTCTAATAATATTTACACGTTATTAGCGTTATTTCGTCTAACAGAATAAACACTCAGCTTTTCTGAATTTCCATTCGATCCCGGACATAAAAATTCACGTGGACAAACAAACATTAATCAATTATTGATAGTCATTATATTCACGTCAAAATATAATATAGAAATTTAGTTTTCTAAAGAGACGTTAATAGATTTTAATTTGATGTGAATTTAATTATTAATTGATATAAATTAAAAAATACTTATATTATAAGTGGGTCTTACAATGGGTAGGGTAGAGTAGGGTTGAGATTAAACTCTAATTTTACCCGCGGCTTGATCTTTAATTTATAATTCAACCATATCCTGCCTGCAGATTGCGACCGGTGAGATAACAACATAAAGGTGAGGGGAGGGTCGTGACGGTGAGGTTTCAACGGTTGCTTGAATGCTTGGGACTTGGAAGAAAACGAGACAGTATGATGTTCTTGATATTCTGTGAGTGTTTGAGAGTCAGAAAAATTCGTGTTATCGCATTAGAGTGTGGAATAAGAGGTTTAATTTATAAATTAGGATTTGTAAAATTTTATATTTATACATGTAAGTAAATGGAAACAGCTTTCCCATATTCAAGGTATAAAAACAATAAATTGAAGTGATAGCTAAGTGATTAAGATCTTTTTATATAACCAAGAGGTCATGTGTTCTATCCTCAATACTAACATTTTTTTTAAAAATTATGTATTATATATGGGGTGCGAGTTAGACGGTAAGAAACCCGATCCGAGCGGGTTGGATACCCGTAAATAGGATTAGTATTGCCACCCCTAATTATAAGTCTTATATTTACTAAAGATATAGGCTCTGAAAAGTTTATAAATGTGAAACATCCCCCACTTTATAAATAAACTTTTGGATTTATCTATTGATTAGTTCACTAGTACGCTTAAGTAAGTCATCGCCTTGTACATGCAGTAACCCAAAAATAATTAAAAGGGTGATTACAATTATTTTTATTTATTTTTCTTCATCACGTGAATATTGGGTTTTTTTTTTTCTTGACTAACATTGGATTATTTTGAACCTAAAATATCCCGTTTTATTACGGTGGGCCACATGGCATGCATGCTCCACGCGCTCTACTGGAGTATTGTTCGATTAGAATTTTTCGCTCTTGGTATAATTATTTTTTGGAGAAATATCAGATATATAGCATTTTTAATTCAATAAAAATTATTTATATGAAAAGGAAAACAAAAATACATAAAACATTTAGTTAAATTTAATTGATAAATATATTTACTTATTTACAATTTGAGAAAGTTTAAGGAACTCATAGTTTATTAGTCAATAAATAATTTTTTTTTTTTCATTTTATCAGTCATTATTTTTCTAATTACATTCATAGGTTCTTTATGAACTTCTTCACGCTAGCTGCCTAAGATTAGGGTTTAACAAATAACGTAGCCTTCGGGACTGCGATTGGAATCTTTGAAAGATTTGGTATCCAAGTAATATCAACCGAAGTTGATGTCTTGCGATATATAGTTAAACAATATAAACACCAAAGATATGTCCACCAATAATATGCCTCTCCTGTGCTTTTAAACTATAAAAGTTTCAAATTTATAAAATATACAATTAGTGGGGATTTTAATCTTATATACAAAGGAAATGAGAAGTAACTCAAGCTGGTTATAATTTACATTTTTATTTTCAATATTTTTTATTCTTAGAATTTTGTTAAAGAAAAAGAAAAAAATAGAAAGTAAAAACTTTTAAAAAAAGAATTTCATAGTTTTTAATACAAGTATACTAGATAACCAATAAAAATTCAAACAATATTAGTCAACAATTTAAATTGGATGCTCTATTTTTTTATGTTTCGGATGTATTGATTTTAAGTTTCGAATGTTCTGTATCTAAAAAAATATAAAGTTAACTGAGGTTGCTTTAAGTTTTGAATGTTCTATAACTTTCATTGTGGATGTTTTATAAACAATAATTTTGGATGTTTTATTTTTTATTGACTGATTTTTTTTAGAAAATTATTAATAACCTATGTACTTTTCTTTTTTGGTATTATAATAATTTTGAAAAATTTTTAAATTATCGAATATAATCGTTGATATTAATTTATATTTATTTTTAAAATTTTTTTAATCAAAATCAACAATCCATATACCCGAAAACTTTGCAGTAGTTTTATTTTAACTTTATGGAGTGGACTTCACATTCATTTATGTGAAAATGATGCTTATAATCCTTATATTAAGGTGGATGGATTATTTGTGACATCCAAGACCTCTCTTGTGCTGTGGGGATGCTATTGCTGGAGCCTGGATGGTACGGTGATGGTGAGCTCACCCAATCACACATGCTTACTCTTCTCAGGGATACGTGCGTGCGCTTCCTTTTATCGCTTTCTCTGCCATCTTCACTCTTCGCGTCTTCCTTCTCTTTCTTAAAAATATTATTTTTAGGATACTAAACCCATTTTCAATACAATCATAATAATGAACACAAAGTTACGTTTCACGTTAAAATTTCATTATGTGTTATTATTTTTCATATAAAATAATTTTATTTCTACTAAATTACTAATACAATATTATTTAATCATAATATTATAATTATTATTTTAAAAACATAATGTAATCGTAAATATCACAAGAACAGTCATACTACACTACTTAATATTTTATTTAAAGCGACAAAATGGACACAGCTCCTTTCCTTTCATAATTATTATTTCATATAAAAATATATGAATAATTAATTGAAAAAAATCCTAGTAGTAATGTTTCTATATATATACTCTACAAATAGATCATATATAATTTTGTTAATAATTTCAAAAGGAATATTAATAATTATTAATTTTAATTTATTTTAATCATTATTTAATTATCGATATTAATAATAAGTATGTGAAAAAATATGATATTAAATTATAAATTAAAATATAAAAAATTGATGACAAAAAATAATAAGATAAAATAAGGGTTATATTAGGTGTACTCCAAAATCAGCCACAAGTGTATGATATGTATTAAAATATTAAATACCCATTAAAAATGAGTTAAATTACACATATATTTTGTATTTCAATGCATATTATACATTGGTAGCCGATTTAGTGGCTGATTTTGGTGTGCAAATAGAATTATCCCCACTATATAAAGATTGAATAGTAATAGTCTATCTATTTGACAAGTGTCCAGCTCTCAAAAGTTTGGTACAAATTTTTCATTTTCCAATGAATTAACAAGTGTTGTCACCTCAACACATTCTATGAATGCACACCATTAAATGAAGGACCATGTAACATGTTACAGTTTAGCATGACGCAAGATTCAAAAGATCAATTAAAAAATAATTTATACAACACACTCTTTACCTTTTTTTTCTCTACTCCACATACAATAAAAATAAGATTTATAATAAAAAATATTAAAAAAAATATAAAATTAAAATTTTCAACCATCAGATTTACAATAAAAAAATATGAAAATAAAAATTGAAGAAAAATTTGTTATTAATTAAATTTTGTTGTATTTTTTATTAAACCTAATAAGTGCATAACTAAGGGGTTTTTTTAATCAAAGTATAAATTAATTAATTGATAATTATCTAATTTAGTGAGTTAACTAAAAATATTATGATATAGCAATTGTAAAATGATTTAGCAAGTTAAAATTTTTTTTATAAAAAAAAAATAACATTTTTTCAATTTAGATTTTATGAAAGAAGAATGTAAAAAAAATAAGATGTAACAAATTTATGATTAACCTTAAATATGCACCGCGATTTAACACTACGTGCTCTAGTTAAAAATAATGATCGCCTAACTTTTCTCTAAATTGAAAGCATAAGAAGAAGCGCGCGTGGGTTGGGTCGAGGAGAGAGAAGAATGAAAAGGAGTAGGAAGTGACGTAAGCAAGCACCATGTTCTCGTTGTCACTGTCCTTGCCTGTTGCCTCAACTCAACACAACTCACTCTTTTATAAATTCAACTCCTCTTCCTACCTCCCCTCTCCAGTTAACTCACTCCTCCACCGATGCAAGCTCAAAACGACGTCGTCCCAGTCCGTCTCCATCTTACCACCATCACCATGTCATCTTCATGTTCCTCCTCCTCCTTGTCCATGGACCTCGACGAATCCACGGAATCCCGAATCCAGCGCCTAATCACGGAGCACCCAGTCATCATCTTCACCCGCTCCTCCTGTTGCATGTGCCACGTCATGAAGAATCTCCTCGCCACCATCGGTGTCCACCCCACCGTCATCAACCTCGACGACAACGAGATCGACGCCCTCCCTAATTCCCCCTCCGCCCCCGCCGCCTTCATCGGCGGTACCTTCATAGGCGGCCTCGAGTCCCTCGTTGCACTCCACGTCAGCGGCCTCCTCGTCCCCAAGCTGGTCCAAGTCGGTGCTCTTTCTCTGGGTATAGTATAGTATCAACTATCAACCCATGCATCATCTTCTTAATTACTCTTTTATTATTATTATTTTCATTCACAGTTTAATTGTATGTACAATTTAGGATCATCCTCCATCTTTTGAATTGTACCAATTAATTTCAGCTAGAGCTAGAGCTAGCTACTACTATTTATTTAGGTTATATATATCAGATCTTATTGTCTAAGTTGAAGTTAATTGAGTGGATCTGCTAGTATTGGTCTTCGTCAATTATCATAAGAAAAAATATAAATAATAATCAATATTTTCTAATAACAAATTTATCAATAAAAAATAAAATATTTATAATTATTATTTATAGTTCGTAAATAAAATTATAAAATATTTAAAATTTAAAATAATTATCAATTAATTTTATATTTTTAAAAAAATATTCAAAATTTTAAAAAATAAAACATTTAGTTTAAATGGTTCGAAATTGTATTATGTGTCTCTGAATTTATTCACTCGCGGTGATCGTTTAGCTATGGTTTCCGTTATGATAGGGTGGGATTCATGAGGTCCGTAGATTGGGTCCCATTGCCAATTATTAAGCAATCACGGCCGTGGGATACCACAGTAACTTTCTCCCTTTGCTTCGGGAATCGCTAACCTTATCTCTTTCTTCTCTTATTCTCTACTTAGTTTTTTTTTTTTTTGTTATGTATGGAAAAATTTCTTTATTTATGCTCTTAAATAGTTTGATCGCCTTCTTCCATTTTACTCTTGCTTTTGTTTCATCTTAAGAATGGCAATCTCAACTTCATTGCTATTGGTGGGACCATTATTATTGCAGCCCTGCCCATCTGGCTGTCCATATCACAGGAGGTGATTTTCTTTTTCTTTCTCAATAAAAGTTTTAATGTTTGTTAATATAATTATGAAAAATTATACAGCATGCTGTCGTTTTTTGTGATATACGGCATTTCATCACTTTTTAACCATTTATATATTAATTTTATATGTACGTGGTAGAATACTTTCCACGTATCGTATAACTTTCCTATAATTATTGATGTATTTTATACTTTTTGTTTTTTAAAAAAAGGCATTTAACTTATTGATGAAAAGGTTAATCATTTCAAATAAGTGCATGCATGACTAATTAATAACTATATCTAGAATTATTATTTTTTAAATAAATAATATTACTTAGATATCACATTTCATTTAGTTTTCTAAAATATAATCTAAACCGTGGATAGAGGAGTCTCATCTTTTATATATATAGCTCGTTATATGTTGACTTATTGTTAATATTTATAACAAAAACAAATTTCTATTATTGGAAGACAGAATATGGAAATTGGACACCCTATGACGCTAGGCCTCCAAAGGAAAACAAGTTCTACTCAAACGTAAATAAACTTTTATATTTAATATAAAGAAAATTATACATAAATAATATTTTTTGAAAAAATTAGAAAACCAACGTATTATAAATAATATGGAGCAATTATATACTATGAGAAAGTTTAGAAAACTCATAATTTTTTAGCAAATAAGTGGCCAATAGGCTTTTTCCTTCTTTTCTCTCTCCTCTTTTACCACCTATTATTTTCCTAATTACACTCATGGGCTCCCTATTAGTCCCCAAGTATTGGTTCCGTAACATTACTCATATACTATATATGAGTTACAAATGATAACTCATATAAATTTTAAATGATATTTTAATTATTAACTCCCTTATGGCTTTCTAACGTTAGTTTCGTAGCACTGTTCATAACTTTTTAACCAATCAATCAATCAATAAATTAAATTTAAAATGAAAACATTAAAAACATATGGTCTATACCATACAATAAAAAACTTCTAAAAATCAAATATAAATATATAAGTTCATAGATATTTTTTTAAAAATAGAATATTTAAATTCTAAAAAAAAATATAAGTAACCAATAATTTTATGATCAACAAATTAGTCAACAAAAAGTAAAACATCTATAACCAATGTTTATAGAATATTCACAATAAAAATCATAGAACAGATGAAACCTGAAGTAATCATCAGCCAACTTTGTATTGTTTTAAAAATAAAACATCCAAAATTTAAACAAATATAACATTCTTTAAGTTGTTGGCTGATTTTTTTATTATTATTATTACATACCTAACATTGTTTGATAGAAAAAATAAGAAGAAATACTATATGTATATAATAAGTATTTTTTCAATAAAATTCAATTCAGCTAAACAAAAAGGTTGAGAGAGTGATGATAATAATGAATTTTGTGAAAATTAAATTAATTTAGTTGAAGTTAATTAAAAAAATGAATACCAGTAACATGAGTGGAAAAAGAAAGCAGGAACCTCCAATTATTGCATATCTATTTAAGCTGAAACCCTTTCCCCTTGGTCCCTGCCTCCCTGGGACCTTCGTCGTCACTAATGCTCGTGTAAGTTGTAACGTGCTCCTCTCTCCTCTACAAATTAAAGGCATTCAATATTTATTATTTACTCACAATAATTGTGCTGTAACAAATTAATCACCCAGATCGAAGCAATAGATTTAAATTTTATTTGAAACCTCTTTCCTTTTATTCTTTAATTTGTCCAGAAATTCCATCTACTATTTTGAGCATTATTATTTATATCAATTATCATCATCGTATATACATATACTATGCTATAGAAATAAATAATATCTGTAAATATGGTGTTCATTGTTTGTTTTGTCAATCAATCTGTGTAGAAAAGAAGTATATATTCGCATGGGAGAAAAAGTCATGCAAAGATATAGATATATATGAGATACTTTAATTTTTACTATATAGATATTATCAGTCATCGATCTTTCATTCAATTCAAAAAAGTAAAAGAGGGCAGAAAGATTCAAAGCAAAAATAAGGGGCTAGGACAACCTCAGAATATATAATCGCATGAAGAAAGAAAGAAAGAAAATGTATCATGTTGATGATGACGTCATGGAAAGAGAGTGCGTCACGGCATATCATTATTAGCATAGCATATACAACATGCTCCCTCCATAATAAACCTCAATTCTGGTCTCAGCTACTCCCATATATATTCCCATCATTAATTGATAACCAAGAATATAAATATCTGCAACTCAAAATGGAAGCAAAAACAATTTCAATTTGGTGGTAATTCATTATGAATGATAGCCTGATGAGACCGAGCATCTTCATGTGCTTTCCTTGTCGTTGCTAATATCTTAGTATGCTCTTGCTTAATAAAAGTGCTTCAAAAGTGAATATTATTAAGAAAAATAATAAATATTCAATGCCAACAAGGTTTGCCATAACATTCTCATAAAAGAGCCGATGTAGTTCATATGACATTATCCCTTTACCCATTATAAAAAGTCTCAAATTTGAACCTCCTCTTAGACAAAAAAAAAATTCTAATAAAACAATTTAAATTTTACTTCTAGAAAACAATCATCAGTTTTAATGATAAGTATGACCATTACTAAAATCAAATAAATAAATAGTCCTATAAGATCGTTACAATTTAGAGTTTGGTGAATGCTTCGAGGAAGAGATGAAAGAGTAATAAATGTATCTAAAAAAACATGTCGTATCACTACACGCCTACCCATCTGATATGAGATTTGAAGGATAAATTCAAAGTTGAAATAAATTATGTGTCCTTAATACTTATTTTATATTTATTTTATTTTATTATTTTAGCCCAAATTATAATTTGATATATTTTATTTTAGTAAATTTTGTATTAAGTTTTGATAATAAAAGATATAAAAAACCTCTAAAACTTATAGCCAATTTTCAACCTAATTTTAATAAATGAAAATATTTAGGATCTTATGATGAAACTTGAATATAAACAGTAAGATGTGTAATATCCTTGATTGTTGCATTATGTATAAACAAATAAGGTAAGTAATATCCTTAGTTATTGCATCAAAAAATCCATGTGAAATAAGTAATATCCTTAGCTATTGTATCAGGAAATCAAATTAAAATAGAGTGATTCACTTTTTTTCTTTTTAAATTTTGTGTTAGTCTGACTTTTGTCTCGTATCACCAACTCCTGTCCAGCATTTTAAAAGGCCAAGAAACTTACCGCTTAGGGGCGCACAAGACCCGGACCGGCCTGCAATCCAGTCCGGGCCCGGTGTGATTTTCGGGTCGGGTTCAGGTCTTGTTTTGGGTTGCCCGATCCGGCCCCGAAACTACTTGTTTTAAATTAAAAGTAAATTTTAAATTGAGGTTACTTATCAAATATTACATTTTTATACTTCTATTAATATTTTATATATTATATAATATTATTTTTGCTTTAAAATAATTAATTTTGATAAAAACATAATATAACATTTGTTAAATTTAATGTTTAAAAATAAAAATTTATTAATTTTTTTATATAAAATTTATAAAATTATATATATTAATTTATATCGGGTTTATTAGGGTCGGGTCCGGATCTTATCAAATCCAACCCGATGTTATATTTACGTAAAAATATTAGACCCGCATGTTATTAGGTTAAACCTGGCCCGGCCCTGCGCCCCTATTACCGCTAGCATATTGCCTTAGCTGCAATAATTATTGATGCTTAAACTAATAAATCCAACAGTAGCCCAGCATGATATCAATATAGTAGGTGCTTTATATAGGCTGGGATATGATTATTAGAGAGATTATGAAGTTAATTACGGAAGCAAATTAAAGTTAGGAAGGGGATGAGAGGAACCTTTCCTGATTAAGGAAAACGAGGGGCTCATAATTGAACGCTAATTAAGAGAACTAAGAAAAACAAATCCTAATACTAAGTCCTAAGTCCTAACCCACCCACTACTTTGCCACCACCAATAATATGCATGTGAACCAATAATTTCTCCTTTGAGTATGTAGGGAACGAAAAAGACATAATAAGGTGATGACATCAACGCCATCAACCACTACAACTACAACACCCATCAACACTAATTAACACACTCCATCTAAGTTTCACTTTCCAAATTCTTCTCTTCTTTCCTTTAATTTAATGCAAGTTCTGACGTGGCTACCATGCCATGGCCTATTGCCCTTTCTTAATTATTAATGTACAAATTAAAAATACAAATTAGAAACAGTGGCGGATCCGAGGATCTAATTAGAATCTTTAGAGACTCACGTAAGAAGAATCACCTGATGATTCCATTTCCACACTGGTGGAGGAATGCAAGGACAAGCCACCTTCAACACAAACAGTTTTTAAAAAGAAAATTTAATTTGCAATAATAAACAAAATTATTATTAGGCAGGTAGAAGGGCGGAAGTGCATGGCACCGTCCATCAATATCAAAGGTTCCTTAATGCTCCTTAATGCTGGGGTCATAGTTATTGCACCTTCGTCACAATATATATATATATATATATATATAAATATATAAATAGTTCAACATCAAAAGGCTTCTTTTAGTTATTTTATATACATCGATGAATATCTTTTTATTTTTTAATAAAAAGGAGGGAATATTTCCATTTTCACTTTACTGGTTTATATGGAGTTCCCACTTCTTTCTTCTTTTTAAATTTTAACCTTTTCTTCTCAACTAAGACTTTAAATAATCACAATGATCGAATTACGTGCTATATACCCATACACAGAATATATATTGAATAAATTTGGTGTTGGACATTATTCAACATGGCTTCAAAAGTTTTTTTTTTTTTAACTTTTAATTTTCGTACGCTAGAACTACAAAGGGTGCTTTCCGTATAGTGGTATTTTTTTTTTCTCCTTTAACCTTATATGTCTTGTGGAAAAGGAAAAAAAATTCCAATTCTGAGAAGAAAAGCAAGAGGGTTCTTCATGTAGATGTGTTTGTTGCTTCCAAAACATTTTTTGGCTGCATGTCCGTACTTTTTGTTTCTCATCAATCAATCATGCTACACTCATTGTTGCATTTCATCATCTTCTTAGCATGCTGTAAATTTGGCCCTATACTCTTTTGTTAATGCCGTGTGACTTTAATTATTGTCCTGCTATCATGTGCTTTTTTCTTACTATGGTCATTCATTTAATTTCTACTTGTGATGATTTTCTCTCTTTTTAAGTTTTAACTATATATATCATTTGATCCATGTAGCCGATCCCATCTAGTGGAATAAAACTTTGTTGTTGTTTGTTTGTTAAGTTTTAACCATATATTATTACTGTTACTAGTACTATAAGGTAGCATTTGGTTACTACTTACTAGGGACTGAGGCTGGGACATATTATTGTGTTCGGTGGATGGAAATTAGAATAAAATTTTAGTCTTGATCTTTAAAATTTTAGTATTTTCAATACTTCTAAATAATGAGGATTGAGAGACTGGGACTGAAACTTTAATAACTTTTTTTTACTCAAATATTCTCACTCAATATTAAAGTTTCCAATACTAATATTTGACATTTTTCTATCAACTTAATTTAATCTCTATCTCTTAGTTTTTATCTCCTACTAAATTTTAAACAAAATACAACAACAAACTTAATTCAGTCTCAAATCTCTCTCCAAAACGCATCGTAAACTATTCTTCAATAGCTTTATGTTATGTGATGCTACTTTTTCGTAGTGTTAGCCTCTTAGGGGCTTCTTGTCGCTTTGGGTTCACACTTGTGCTCTGTAGCAGCACGAGACAAATGCTGTGGCAGTAGGGTCCTCACTCCTCACCTCTAGAAACTTGAAAGTTGAGACACTGAAAACAGAACCAGAAAAATAACACATACATATTTAAACAGAAAAAGGGCAAGCGCTTTTCTTTAATTTGTTAGTTGTTACCAATCACAATTCTACATCATATATCTCATATTTATATTATTACTTTGTGTAAATTATAAAAAAGAAGTACAAAGGAAGCATTGGTATATCTATCAGAGCCATAAAAGCAATGTGCCATTGTTGTTGGAATGTCATTGAAGACACATCTTAACAAATGAACTGTAATAGAGTTCACTTGCACTTTACAAAAATCAATCCTAATCCTTAAAAAAGTATAACAAATTTGATGTAATGATGTGATTAGTCCTAAGTGTCAATGGAATCAATGAACGTTGGTCAGTTGGTGGTAGTGGTGGTGGTGGTGTTACAATCTCCCCCAATTCATGAATTTCTTAACCTCATCATACAAGACTAAGATAGCTGCAGCACCTGTGCTCCTAAACACATTTGAAACCGTGCCGCGGTAGAATGAAGCTAATCCCTCTGTCCTATAGATCTTCCTCCAGCAATCCAGGGTGCTGTGGTACACCGGCCGTTCCATGCCTGACTGCATCATCATTCTCCTGCGAACCGTGTCTAAGGGGTAAGATATCAACCCCGCTGAGGTTGTTACTGCCTGAGCTACCAACCAGCGCTTCCACAGAGCAATCTCGGGCTTGGATTCTTCTTCGGATAGGATCTCTTTCATCGTATCAAATCCTCCAAAGTAAAGGCCCCTGTGGACCACCATCCCCTGTAGGGATGCAGGAAGGCCCCTGTAAATCCCGCGGATCCCATCCTTTTGGAATATGGTAGCCAGGAAATGGTAGATGCCGCGAAATTGACGCGCCTCTTTCCTTCCGATGTCGGCAGCAAGGCGGGTATGTGCAATGTCAAGGGGGTATACTAAGATAAGTGCTGTACAACCGGCCGCAGCACCAGCGACAAAATTGGCAGATGCGCCGGATAAGATGGTAATGTCATGAGAGTTTTCACCTCTTAACATCCTCCTGTATAGATCCTGTTGAAGAAAACAATTTATCAAGATTGTTACATTAACTTTAACATTCTATTACAGAAACATAACTTTCTACTCAAATATTGCATATTCTACTTCGATTCGATGAGTGTAAAGACAGGTAAGTTAGTGTGACTTTTACTGTCCAAAAATACCATATATCATCTCAGGACAAGAAATCCTAATTATTTTACAATTTACATGGAAAACATGGTCTGGCACCTAGCTGTGATCACCCTTGTCTGAATCACTCATGGTTTATTAAAAAAGAACATCAAGGAAAAGGAAATAGGGAAATAGCAAAGCAACACAACCAAAAGTAGATTTCAAGGGTTCTTATGATTGCTTTTTGGCAATTTATTAACTAAACTTGGTTGGGGTCACTGTTCAAGTGTGGAACAGCTGGATTAGCAACCTTAGACTTAATTATCTTCCAAATAATCATGTCAGTCTAAGGTTAGGACACCAAATACAGAATTATAATGGCTGCATGGGTCACATGTTAATATTCTGTAAACTTCTGGACATGAAAACAAAGTATATAGATACATTCTTGGCCACATTTCACAGTCTTCTGTGAAGAACTTTGTCGTACGTAGCATCTTCACTAAAGCATGAGCTTAAATGAGAATAAGTTCTTAAATCCTATCTATTCTTTTTGTGGAAAAGATACTGCTGTCATTATACTATAGACCACTATCAGCAAAGTGTATTTGGCCAGAAACAATTCCCTTATTTCTTCAGTCAGAAACTTCAATGAAACTTTTCATAAAACCCTCCTGACATAAAATGTTTTCCTTCTGAGCAATGAAACCAGATGCCCAGCTCAGAATTCATCAGTTCCATTCACTCCCTTTATTCGTAATCTACAAAGCTATAGATGTTTTGGAATCTAAAAATGATGCCCTTCTTTTCATCTGTTGGATTTTTTGTGGTGGTTGGGACGAATCAAATTACTTGCATCTTAAAGTAATTGGTGATCCTGAAACAGTCTACTTACTTATCTAATCTCATATTTTGCGGAAACACTCCATCTACTATGCTGCAGGCTGCAGCTAATAATAATTGGAAGGCACACAAGTTATCCTTTTCCAAAAGGAAATTCTCTTACCGAGACAGAAAAAACTCCCAACCATTCAAATATGCTAAATTAAATGAATAACGAATCAATCTGTGTGTGTCATCACAATTCACAAGTTCATGTAATGTGCATCTAAGTTATGTAAGTCCCTGACTACTATACTTAGCATCAAGACCTAGCACCTACTGCAAAACGCGTTGATCAATATAATTAACTATAGTTATCGCATTTTAAAATACCAATACATGTTTTATGTGGTTTTCATAATTTGATGCTTTTACAAACTTGCACTTGCACAGAAGTCCATGCCCATAGATGAGTACTTGCTGCTGTCTCAATAGTCAATACTAGTCCCAACAATATGAAGGCAGCAAAGGATACAGAAACATCCATTGGATATCATGCATTTCAAGAAAAAACCAACCTAAAGGACTGCAAAATGGAAACACCTAATTAGACCTAGCAGTGCAGGGGAGGTGCAAAAATGTTGGAACTTGGAACAAACACCATCATGGAATATAAGTTCCAAACATTCACACAATCTACATTACTAGTACTTCTTCATTTCTGTCAAACATATTCATTCACAGGGAACCTACAAGATAACATCACCTCCATTCTTCATTTTGTTTTCAAACATAACATAAACATTTAAAGTAGTCTCTCACATAACCAAAATATTATGTCAAATATTATGACTGCAAATACTTCAACTTTTCAAGGACCATTTAACATTGAAGCAATCAGAGACTCACTACAATGGCACATAATATCAAGCAAACTCTTCATGGGGAATCTAGTCCATGAATATGTAAGATTGGCTATAAATTCTCTGGGGGGAAAAAAACAGAAGAATGAATTTAAAGAAAGAATAGAGAAACCTTGAGAGAGAAATTGAGTGCAACAGAAGGATAATAGCGAAGAACACTGCTGCCATTGCCACGCCACAAAGAGAGAACACCATCTTCTCTAACAGTGCGGAGTATGCAATCAAACATGCCCTTGAATCTTTGACGCCCGCTCGAAACAATAGCCAAATTGCTCTCTTGAGTCTGCAGAAGAAGCTTCGCCCTCTCAATAGGGGCTACAATGGTGTGAACCACCCCACCCATAACCGCCCCAGCCATGAGATCACGGTGAAAGCTCACCAATTTTGAATACTGCTTCGAACTCAACGACGATCTTTCTTGTTCTTCCTCTTCTCTTCTTCTTGATCTCAATCTTTCTCTTTCTGGGTCATCATCCTCACCGCTCATCCTTCAAAAAATTTCCCCTTTTTTTGCGTTGCCTTCACCGCAATGCTTTTCTTTTCTCCAAGTTACAAACTTTGCACAAAAGGGCGAATACCATAATCGTTTTTCCTTATATAATAAAGAAACAAGGGTGCCCAGAGCACATGGGCTATGAAATTTCGGAGTTCTTCAAAGCAAGTTTGGTTTTTTATGTTTTTTTTCCCCTCTTACCTTTTTCAAAATCAAGAATCAACGAAGCAAGGAATCGTGAAAACGTGACGATGGGTTTGGATGGTTAAAGAATGGAATGGGGTTTGGTTATCTGGTTTGTTCCAATTTGACTTTCTGGTCGTGGCAGCCATGGATAAACGGATAAAGATAGTTTTGTTGTTTCATTTTCATTTGTTACTGTTTCGTCTCTTTCTCACTGCGTGGATTATTCCACGTGTAGTGCTGTACTGATATGTTGGGGAAGCTTTCAAAATGATGGAAGGGAATGAAACCAAGTCAGCAAAGAGAATTCAATCCAAAGATTTTCAAACAAGTTTTGAATAGTTATATTGGTTAGCTGATTAGTCCGTTTAAATAAATATTGGGATTTAAAACTCGTGTTCAATTAATCAGCAACAAATCTTTAAATAAAGTTCAGATTAGTAACGAATTAATTTTTATTTGTAGAGTTTAGATTCGTGACGAATTAGTCCTCGCCAGAATGCCCGGATGGTTGGGAATAGGGTGGGCAATCACAAGTCTCAATAATAATGCCGTAATCAACTACTGCCACTGCTACTTGTTTTATTCCAATCTTATCTGCATTGCAAGACATTTATTTGAGTTTATCCAATAATAGACATCAATAATGACTTCTCTTTTTGTGTGATTAGAAAAAATAAGAAAAGATAAAGTGTTTATCTATGAAAGAAAAATTGTCACAAAAAAATGTTATACACGTTATGTATCTTAAATCCTGCTAACAAGTTTTATAGCTCATATTTTTCAGACTTCCAATCTCAGCTTCCTTCGTGCACCAGGCATTCAATTTTGAGATTATTACACTCGTTGTTCCATTGTTAAACACATAAAGATGTGCATCATTGCCAGTAGCTAGCAAGGGATAAACTCTACTACTGATACAAACTCTTCCTCCTTCCCCAAAACTCTCAATAATGGAGTGGTCAATCTGCACAATAAGCACAAATGTTGCTATATCAGATTATCAAGATGAGAAAACGGGGAGATAGTTAATCACAATTCACAAGGAACCAAAACATACCAGGCTTCTAAGTGAAATTGTTCTGAGGTTAGAATCTACATCAAAGAAAGTTCCATATGTGGTTTTATCAAGGTCATTCTGCAGCGAGGACCTGTGAAGTTGCAAACAAATTCCCAACCACAATGAATTTCAATCCTAAAATGAAATATATGGATTAAAAAATGTTTAGGAGGATAATCAGAGAAGCAACCTAACCTGCTTTGATCACTGCACATTAGGCCTACATATTTATTGGATGTTTTGTATACTCGAAAAGATATAGCAGTATGCTCTCTTAGGTCTTTTGAAGCTAAAGCCAATAAACCAAATGGCCCTATTATGCCACTTCTTGGTGCATTAATACATAGTAGTTGAGGATCAACTCCACTGGGATCTAAGGATTCAGCATTGTCTTCTAGTTCAGGAACCTCAAACAATACCTCTATATCAGCCTGGTTAACACACAACTTTAGTAGTATGTAATTACTTGAATAAAATATACTGCCATTTTACATTTTTTTTTTTTTTACTTACCTGTGATGCAGTGATACCTGATACTTCAAGTATTGATCCACCAACAAGTTTCTCTCCATTAATACTGATGTTCTTGCTTCGCAGATTTTCTACTTCTTCAATCGGCCACTGTACTAATCGGTTCGCACTTCTGTTATCAAGCCAAACTTGTCTTGGAATTGACTGCATTACAATAATCTCATCATACATCAAAATATGATCCTCCTTTTCTTAATGATTTCTATGTTAGGATATAAACAGTTAGGACTTCAAAACAATGTTATCATGGAAAAAGGATACCTGAACACCAGCCCAGCCTTTCTGAATATCATCTCTTTCGCTGTCGGATTCGTTTACCCAACCCCACAATATTCTCCTGTTTTTAGCATAGTCAAAGAATGATTTGGAAGCATAAAATTTACCATAGTCATACCTCAAGTCCAAACTAGTTCCTGTAAATTTAGCATCAGCAATAAACTTCTCTTCATCAGAGAGATATTTTCCCACAAAATAGTAGTCATGCGCCATTCTTAAGTAGCCTACCTTCGCGACATGCCTAACACTCGAACTTTCAACAGATGTATCAACCCCATTAGTCCCATTGATGGACACTGGATAAAAATCCGGGCATTCACATACTCCAGTATTATCTGTTGCATAAAAAGGAATAGGATCTAATTTCCAATTAACAAAGTCCTCACTTTGGTACAAAATTGCCCTCCCTTGATCACCCTTTTGAGCACCAATGATGATTCTCCATTTACCATCTTTTCCATGCCAAGCAGTTGATGGATCTCTAAAATTGTCCACTTCAGCAACTTCATCACTAGGAGTTATCACAGGGTTCTGAGTGTGTTTCACCCATTCCCTTAAGAAAGGGTCTGATAGGTTCTTTGGCATGGCCAAATTCTGAACTTGGTGCCTGTTATGATCAATACCAGTATACATGATAACAGGTTTTCCATCTAAGAGGATTGTGGCTGAACCAGACCAACAACTAATGATATCATATGATTCACTTGGTTCAATAGCATTGTTTAGGTGAATCCAATTGATGAGATCATAGGACACAGAATGGCCCCATACTATTCCATCACCAAAAGTTGCTGCATTAGGGTTATGTTGGTAGAAAAGGTGATAAACTCCTTTGTAATACATAGGTCCTGTTATAGGTAGATCAAAATAAGTCACCTTATCATACTATTTGAATCGAGTAAATGGACAATAGCGAACACGACAGGTTTTATGGCGGGCAAAAGTACACATGAAATATACGGATAGATAAAAATACACATAAAAGATAATTAACAATAGACAAAAGTACACATGTTAAGAGTAAATAGACAGCATATGTACTTTTGTCTATTCGAATCTTTCATGTGTACTTGTCCACCATAAAATATTTCGTGTACACTTTTGTCTATTTACTCTTTCATTGAAACAAGTAGCTCTAAAGCTCTACTTCATATTCCACTTAAACAAACAATTCTAAAGCTTGATTTCATACTATGGGTAATTTAGCAAAATCTCAAATTGAGAAGGACATAATTTAGGAAATGCCATAAAAAGGGCAAAATATCCTTATCCTAAAACAAAATTTGCCAATTCTTTTCTCCATCCATAATTTAGAGATAACAGAACAAGGACAAGCACAATTTTATTATCTTATCTTTGTCTCATATTCCTATATTTTCTATGCTAAAAATGGGAAGAGAGAAATAGCTAACAAATCAGAAATCACTGATTAGTTAAGTAATTCAGAAGCTTACCATTAGGATCTGCATCATCAAGACATCCATGATCAAATTTTCTTCAGTGAAACTTGACAAACCATATATAGGCAAAGAATTAGTCAAGGAAACTGAACATAAATAATTAACAGAGACATGTTGTAAAAGCTTGATGGGAGTGTGTAATAGTAATACCGTTCATCCAATTTTGTGGAGGCTGAAAGTGATAAGAAGTTCTATAAGGCTGGTTTTCAGGTACCCTGAACTTGAAAGGATTGATGATAGTGTAAGTGTGTGGACATGAATCAAATCCATTAACAACGCTTTGCAGAAAAGTAAATAAGACAAGTAACACTAATACTAGTGTTGCAGATGTCTCCATGATGATAATTTGGGAGGGAAGGAAAAGGTAGTTAACAGGAACCAGATGAACTCTGAGTCTCTGAGTCTGTGACTATATCACTATAACATGTTCTATTTTTTTTCCATCATCATCAAATTTATCATTTCTATCATAATTAAGTTTTACTATTTTTATTTAAGAATAATTAATTACCTAATTTTTGTTTTATCAATCTCCTAACCTTATTAGGAGTTTGTTGAGTCTAAGTTGTGTTCTTGGATCTTGACTATATAATAATCTAATGTATAGTTGATAGTTGATTAAGGAAATGATTAAAAATCAGTAGTATAAGTGAGGCCTACGCTAAATAACCAATGAAATCATTGAAGTGATGAAATTGATAACGAAGCCTTCATTATTTATTTAATAATCCACTTAATGTCTAATAATAGAGGGGGATATAATCTACTTACTCTCTTCAATGAATAATTCTATTTGCACACTAAAATCAGTTACCAAATCAACCATCAGTGTATAATACATATTGAAATATAAAATATATATATTGTTTAATTTATTTTTAGTGTATATTTAGTATTTCAATGCGTATTATACGCTAGTGACTGATTTGATGGCTGATTTTGGTGTACACCTAGCATTGCTCCTTTTCAATAGTGGATTAAACTAATTGATTAGGAGAAGACATCTAATTCTAACCAACCAATGACTAATTACGCTTTTTCTTTTCTATTTTTTTTTTAGTCATACGTGCTTCATCACACACACATGGAGAGACAAAAGGGTTCTTAAATCACTCACAAATCTAGTTGAATTTCAAACCAAAATTTATTTATTTATTTATTTTGAGGTAGATGTAGATAAATCATTTAGACATTTACCAAATCAGCACCTCGAATGCCTTTGAACTTTGAAAAAAATAATTAAATTTTTTTTGGATAGATTTTTTTTTTTTATTTCTCACAGGGCATAGGTGGATAAATGGGTTTGTCGTATACTCGTATACCATCTGCCAAGAAAAATGTATTAGTCAGATGGGCTGTACAATAAACTGAAATTTGGTCCAGTCCAAATATTACATTGAAATATTCATTTTCTTGATCTTGAGTGCCTTGATCTTTTTTAGGTGTTGTTGTTTAATCAAGAGAAGCAGAGTAGGATTTGAGTGTGTTCTGAAGCTATGATAGGGTTAGAATTTGTGTTTGGGGCAGGGGTGTGTGTTTTGGGTTGGTGAAAACCAATGTTAGTTTAAAAAAAAAAAATTCTAACCATGACTTATAACATAAAAGGGGTTTTAACCAATCTTGAGTTGCTTAAGTGTTTAGTCTCGGATTCGAACTTTGGGACGACATGTACGCAAAAGGGGCGTGATCACGTCAAACCTTTTGAAATGGACACTTAATAATACATAAAGGATTAATCTGGACCTGCTGAACTTAGGACACCTTCCTATAAAAAAAAATAGACATTAACTCTTCCAAGTTCCAACTCAACTTTTTTAGCTTATCATAATATTCATACAATTTGATATTACTTTCACTCTTCTAACTCCATTTTACTCCGAATAGCATTTTTTCCCTTATGATAGTGTTAAGTATGAGCCCTAGATAGGAGAACTAATTAACGTATTTGTCGCTCTCTCCGTTACATGTCAAAGTTAATTATAGAACAATATTGATTGTTTTCATTTGTCCTTTTTTTGAGTTAAAATAGAATGTTAAAACATTAGAGGTCAGAATAATAATAATTAAAGAAGTGATCATATTTTTATTATTAGAATAATTATATGTGATCATCATCATCATATATTTTGATCATGATGAGTAAGAAGGGGACACCAAACCGGCAAACCAAGCAAAGAGCAGCATGTATATATATATTCAACATTCAAATTAAAGAGAGTTCATAACTTGATATGGCCTTTCTTCCTTCTAAGGCTTTTGGTGCCTGAGGACCCCATTAGTCCATTACCACTTACAAAGTGTATACATTATTGTATTATTGGCTTCATTCATATAATAATTGAGATTGAGATTGTTGATGTAGATAGACAGTTAGTCTTTATATTGCATTGTCTCTCTCAATTAATCATATCTCACTATACTTATTTGAGCTAACCATCATCCTTGATTGCTTATTGCCATGCAAATAAAGTACCTAAGGATTTTTAATTGCCACTGTATTTATATCTTCTATCTAATGGGGTTAAGATGTGGCATGTAGACTTTCCTTACCTGTTTTATTACTCTCAAGCCAAGATATACTCACCTATGTCCAAATTAAGTATAGTTTGTATTATAGTTAGTTGGGTCTAATTCAATTTCAAACATTAGTTCATGAGATATGATAAGGAATGCTTTGCATTTATAAATTTTAAAAATCTATATCTTTCGATTAGTAAATTTGGGACCTGTAATATAGTTTAAATTCTCATACGATTTGTTGAATCTTGATATAGTTGTCGTGAAACTCCTTTACATTATTTTAATATATGTATAGAACTTTAAAAAAAAAAAAGTTTAGAACATGTTACATACATATCTCATGTAAAAAGAGAAAAAAATCAATTCTGATCATACCATATATAATGTGTGGGTACATGGAAGAGACTCTATTAACAATTTGTAATTTAATCAATTTAAATATCTAAATTTTTTTGATAAATTAATATTGTCCTTTTAGGAAAATTATAGGTAACTAATATTTTTCTAACCAATAAATCAGTCAATAAAAAATAGAACATCCGTAACCATTATTGGTTATAGAACGTCCACAATAAAAGAAATAGAACATTCGAAACCTAAAACAACCAACAATAAAAAAATAGAACATCCGAAACCTATAAACAGATAGAACATCCAAAACCTAAAGAAATAGAATATCCAATATAAATTATTGGCTGATTTTTTATTAGTTATCTAGCATTGTTATTTCAAAAAACAATAATTAGTACAACCATGCTAGGTAACCAATAAAAATTCAGTCAACAACTTAAATTGAATATTCTATTTTTTTTAGGTTTCGAATGTTCTGTTTTTAGGTTTTGGATGTTTTGTTTCTAAAAAAATATAAAGTTGGCCGAGATTGCTTTAGATTTCGAATGTTCTATGACTTCCATTATAAATGTTCTATAAATAGTGATTTCGAATGTTTGATTTTTTATTGACTAATTTATTGATTAGAAACAATATTAATATTAGGAGTATAAACATAAGATTTGTAAAATCTATTTAATTAGTTACAAGTTTGTTTATATATTGTAGTCTTGTGTAAATCAGGTACTTGAATTTTGGTTATCTTGAATCACTTGTGGTCTATAAATACTGGCCCAATGATTATTTTCAATACAATAATATGATGATTCAATTTCAGTAACTATTCTGTTTGCATTATGGTATACAGAGCTACTCTTTGATTTTTTTTCCGATCCTTATTACGGCCCACATTATTGGCCCACCGCTCTTCCCTTTTCGAAGGTAAAGAAAAGAACCCTCACAAAGAAGAAAGAACTTCATCTCTCTCTCTTGCGCCGTTCTTGCTGTTCTTCATCCATTCAAACCCTTTTTTCTTTTTCTTTCTTCAATTCCTTCATCCATGGCACTACTACTCACTGATTCCACTAAAACTATCAAATCTGGTCTTCTTCCTCTGACCGACAAACTCGACGATAAGAATTTCCATACTTGGAAATACCAAGCTTGGCTCACGATTCAGACACTGAATCTGGAACGCCATCTCGATCCGTCTCAAACGCTGCCTAAAACGAAAGTTTCCACCGCTGCTGCAACTCAAGATCCGGCTAAGTCTGCTTCTACCGATCCACCTACAGAATCGGCTGCGTATAAAGAGTGGAGGCAGAATGATCTGGCGCTTCAAACCTGGCTAGCCGCTTCGATCACCAAGCCCTACCAAAACAAGATTCTTGACTGCCGAAGTTTTCATGAATCCTGGACGACTATCCAGCTCTATGTTGATGCAACGTCAAGATCTCGGATTCAAAGCCTCAAATCTCATATGAGAGGTGTTAAGAAAACAGGTACAGTGGAAGAATACCTAAATAAACTGAACTCCATTTCTG
>JASCZI010030472.1:14775-30153 GCA_036250425.1 Stylosanthes scabra | reverse complement strand
AATATATATATATATATATATATATATATATATATATATATATATATATATATATATATATACTTAGAGTACCTGAAATTAAATAAAATAAAAGAATGTATAAGCTTTTGACTTTAATGAAGGGTTAGAATTCAAATGTGTAGAATGTTCTAAGAATATACTACTTATATGTAATATAATGGTGGTATAAAACTCAATGCTTTCATTTTGTTTAGTGAGTTATATTTGTTCACTTAGTTACATACTTTTCATTTTGGTTTGTTAGATTCATGTGATGTTGGTTCCTTATTAATAATATCCGATTAGTGGACAAATATATACAGGATAATTAATTTTTTTTTTTTTGTTGTCTTGAGGACACTTCTAATAAGGAATTTGTAAGGAAAAAAAATCCTAATGTATCAAAAAGTAATTTCAAACCCACTTATTTTTAATCTATAAATAATAATGAGAGACTAAATATATTACATTATTTAGATTATTAGCTAGCAATGTTGTCAATTTGACTCAAATTAAATTTTAAAAACTTGGTGTTGTAATGCTTAATAACAGTATGTTTAAGCTGATATCCGATATGTGTTGCATTTTGAAATTTAAAAATCATCTCTGGTGTATTTGTGTTAATTTTTTTTCTTGACCAAGGTGACTTCTTCCCTTACTTCTTAGAGTTTAATCCAAAAAGTTTTCGTCACACTTCTTACAATTTAATGTTTTGTATTGTGTATAGGGATACTTTGAGCGATGAAATCCTAGCTGAGATTAATTCCTTTAAAGGAAATATATTTCTATTCAAAGTCTTTGTTAAGTTGGAAGATATCAACGCCTTTTAACGTCAACTGTCGATGATCGATTCGTTCTTAAAATAGGGTTTTGTAGCGATTACAAAAAATGGGTGGTTAAACAACAATCTATAGCAATATTTAAAAACAGCTCGCACGAAGCACGGTAGTATTTTAGTTTATAATATTACACACATCTATTTTATAAGATTTTGTTTTGGAGTAAATTGGTTGAACACTATGCTACTAAAGTAGCCTCTTTTATGAAAATCGATTTATTTTAAAATATTAAGAATATTTGTTTTGTAATTCATACGAATATTGGTCGGTCCAAAGAAAGATTTATATTTGGTAGAATTGCAGACATATTAAAGATAATTATACAGTTGGGTAATTAAGAAGTAAATGCTTTTATTTATATGGACAATAATTGATTCAAAGAAAATTTATTATCTGGCCAAATAATAATCATTGAATCTTATGTTTATTTTTATTTAATTATGCAATTACTAATTAGCCCAAAGGGAGATTGGTGTTTGGGCAATTGATAAAAAATACATACAATAATAAATAGGCGTAATTCTCAAATTCTCATGTGAATAATGAGTCGATCCAAAAATAGGCTTATTATTTGACAGGATTCTATTGAGAATATTTGGTAAGTTAATTTTGTGTTTGTAATTTATGCGGATATAAATCGGCCCAAAGGAAGTTTTGTATTTGGCCAAAGTACATAAATACTTATGGTAATAAACATGTGATAATTATTTGGTTCCGTGTAAATAGTATTAGACTTATTATTTGACATGATTTATTATTAATGTTTGATTACTGTACTAAGAATACCATTTACAAGTTAATAATTCCAAAAGGTTGTTACTGCTGTGAAGAAGGGATTTCTTTAAGAAATATAAAAGCACTTTGTTAAAGGCTACAAGGTTGAAACAAGTGCGATATTTATCAAACTTTGTTTCAATGAGGCATTAAACAAAATATAAGGGAATACATTTTGTAAATGTCCTATCTTATTTCAAACTTAAATGCACTAAAGTTCCGGTTGTCTTAGACATGCTCATGCATTTAGTTTTAACTTTTATTTTAGTACAATTCAATCACTTTAGGGTCAGTTATCAAGTTGCAACTGATAAAGGATAAATGATTTTTATTGTGTGCAACAAGGGAAAACGTTCAATAAGAAAAGGATAAAAGTACTCATTTGGCTAGGTATCTCATATGAATTTGTAAAATAATAAAGATTCATAAACTGAAAAGGAACAATAAAGATAAATAAAAAAAATTGACTGTTTCTGTTTCAAGTACTCAAAACACTAAAGAAGATTGTGTCAAATATCACATTTAGTGTATAAAGAATGACCCATCTATAATTTGTTTTGATTTGAAATTCAATTTGATTTTAATGCTATGACATACGTAGTGAATAGATTTTGGTCATTCTATTTCTAATTTGTTTGTAAAGAATTCTTTAAGTTATATGAAGCAAAATGATGCTGAAAGATTCATCTTTTTGGGCGTTGATAATTTAGTGAAATATTGCTTAAGATAGTAGGTTTCCGTTATTATCATATATTGTTTGAATTTGCAAGAATATACTTAATATATATTTGTCTTATACATCATTTGATTTTTATTTCTATTATGACAACTTCGGATATTTTTATGTCAACTTAAAATATATATGACCATTCTATGTTATATGAAATAGATACCTTTTCTCTTTTATTTACAAGTTCAAACATATACACATTTTGGCATAAATTTCTTTCTTTAGAAATAATTTAGGGTATCTTTAATTAGTAGCTTTTGTTGATGATATTTTTGTTCTATCTCCTTTAAGTGAAGTATGATTACTCATACTTTGTTACCAGAATTATTCTGGAAAGGAGTATTGAAAATTGCAGTTTATATTTTTGCTAAAGTTTTAAATTTTGTATAATCTTACACCACTTCAGGTATACATACTTTTTTAGGATCCCAAAATTCAAATACTTTTGGAGATAGAAAGTTGAGTAGTTCTTTGAGGATATTGAGTTTGGGGGGAAGATAATCAATAGATTATCGTAAAGACAAACTCAATTCCTTAAGAACAAATGCTAGAGTATTATGTACTGGTGTCATAAGTAAAGAACTTAAGTCTATTAAAGATAACAACAAGCTTATCTCATTACCCAAAGATAATATGGATATAAAGTATATCTTGTTGTAAAGGACTCATCTCAAAAGTAAGGCGCTAGAGTGCAAAGAGACTTTTCTTTCAGTTTCTTGAAAAGACTCATTTAAAATCATAATGGCATTTATGGTATATTTTAATCTTGAGTTACAGTAAAAGTGGATATATATAAGGAATTGTTTTTCAATAGCAATGTTGAGACAATTGATATTTTGCGTCATAAAATTGTATTGCAAGAATATACAATAAGAATATGGACTCAAATTAAAGAATTTTGTCTATGAACTCAAGCAAACTTTCTAGTATCAATATTTCATCAAATTATTATCTTATATGGTCTCTTTGAGATAAATTTGGTTGATGATTATATACTAATTCAGTGGGAGTAATATCTCATACAGTCTTTTGAGATAATTTTAGTTGATGACTAAATGTCAGTTCAGTGAGAGTAAATATATTTCAGTTGTCTTGTGTGTCATTAACATTACTCTTTTGTATTAGGAATTTGTATACATTGAGATCATCCTTAAAGTACTTTTGGATCATAACAAAAGAGTTACGTCGTAAGACTTTTAAAGAGAGGAAAACTCAGCTTCCAATCAAACAAATGATCACATAAACTAAAATGAAAGAAAAGGCTACCCCTTATCAAATATACAATCATCACTAATTGAGATCTTGGTTTGAGAATTAGTGTGTTTGTTCTTTGCTGATGTTGTCTTTGTTGTATATGTTTTGTGTTATTTGCTTGTCTGATGCCCTCACCTCCTTCGAGTACTTGTGAGCCGTGATGTATCGAAAAAAAAAAAAAAAAACTATGCCTCAATTTTATTCATGTAAAAAGTTATTCATCATATAATTGTCTATAGGTAGATCGGGTAAGATTTTGTTTTGAATTTATATTTTTTAACAAGAAAAGTATTTTCATACGAAAAAGACTAAGGAGCCAATACATTATGAGCAATATGGAGTCAACACATAATTATGGATGATAATTCATATAAATTTTGGATGATAACTTAAGGGTAATGCTATTTGAACAAGTGGTTTTGGCTAATTAAGTGCAATCAAGTGTTTTATTTCTATACTAAATAAAATATTATTTCGGTGTCAAATAGTATAAAAAAGTGCACCTAAATAAAATTCTATTTGACACCGAAATAGTCTTTTATTTAACATAGAAATAAATCACTTGGTTGCACTTGGTTGGCCAAAATCACTTGTTCAGATAAAATTATTAATAACTTAATCTTGAATATATGAGTTAGGATGATAACTCATATAAATTTTAGATGATAACTTAATTATTAGCTCCCTAATAACTTCCTAATATTAGTTATGTGGCACTATTCTTTTATATTTATCTTAAATTAAACAAGATACTAAAACACAATTCAATCTTATACATCTTAAATCAAATATAATACATAAATAATCCCAAAAAAAATCTCTCTTTAAAACGCAATGTAAAAGTGGAACTAAAGGACTACGAGACGTGAATTAACACTAACTACTCTCTTCATTTCATTTTAATTGTCCAATTTCACTATAATGCGCTAATTAAGGTAATCATTGAATTGTATTAAAAGTCTAAACAATAAGATTAAAATTACTATAATATCTTTATTATTAATGCACTAAATTTAAATTTAATTGGCTAGAATGGAGGAGCATTAAAGATTGTTTAATTAGTTATTGGAATTATGAAAGGATATAATAAAAAAAATTTTAACTAAATACACCTTAAAATTATAAAATGAGCAAATAATTAAAAAAAAAATTGAAAAATTAAAATGAAACGAAGGAACCAGTAACTAACTAGCTAGATATTTTAAAAAGCAAGAATTAGAAGATGATCTAGTGAGAAGATTGTTTACGCTCTTAACATAATGACATAGAAAAGACTATACAAGTAGCATTTTGTCGTTTTGGTTGAATTCCTGGAACAATCTTAATTCATACTATTGCTAGATTCTCCTTGGTAGTTGCTACATTTTATGCCTTCCTTTCATGATCACACTAAAGTTTTATTGCAACCACAAAATCACCATTAATTATACGGTGCATGCTATAGTAAATAAGATTTTTTTTATTATTATAGTAAAGAATAGAATGATTAAAAAAATTATGGGTGGTTAGATATTAATTATATAAAATATTTTATTTTTATTAATTTTTAAAGTAAAAATAATTTTTTTCATTCTATTAATTTAAAAAACTCTCCACCATAAAATTATCTTAATTATATTAGCAGAAAGAATACATGTTATAAAAAAATAATATAAAGAATTTATTAAACTTCAAATAATGAGAAAGATTAAGAATAAATAATATATTAAAAAAGTTTTTTTGTCCTTTTCCTGCTCTTTATTGGCAACATGGGATGAGTCTTTTTTTTTCCATCATTGGCATGACTCTTTTTACCGTCTAATAACCTCTTTGCATTAAGAAAATTAACTAGTTTCACCAATTACTACTTCTTATTGAACTTAGGTTATTACTAAGATTTACTTTTATATATATAATGGATTTGAATAGTAAACAAAGATTTCACATAACATTAAATTGATTAATTGATACTGCACTTGTAGTTGAACCAAAATTATAGCTATTAATTGGAAAATAGTCTACTATTTAAGATAAAATAAATAATTTAATTAAATTTAATTAAAAAAAATATATATCCATCTAAAATTACTATTATTTGAATATTAAACAAAGATTTCACATAATGCTAAATTGATTAATAGTCATCAAGTCCTATTACGTACCACTACAACAACATTTATATAGTATTATTCCCTATCACTAATGTTACTTGTTGGTACTCACTTTAATTTAGCATCTTTAAGTATTGATGAAGGTCACGTTATTAACTATTATATTGATGAAATTAAATTATCATGATGTGTTATATATATATATATATATATATATACACACGGTAAATGCTACTTAACTTCTTCTAAATTAGAGGGTGACTTACTCTTATAACTTGTTTAATTTTTATTGGTTTAAAAAAGATGGAGGGTTTAATTAACTTTAATCATTCATTTTACTATAATTTTATTAACTTAATCTATTAATTATAATTGGACCCCTTATATAATTAATAATTTTATCTAAATTTTATATTGCAATTTTTTATTTTTCATAACCCATAAATTTTATTTTTTCATTTAAAAAGATAAAAACATGTGGTTTTTGTTATTTTCTTTGCACATAATCTCTATTCTCCTTCAAAATATTGCCGCCGCGGTGCTCTGGAAAATCTTTCTTTTGTTCGTGATATTAAGCTTTCATATGTTAACATAAATTCTTCGGTGATTTTTAAAAAGAAAAACCATTAATTTCATATTTTATTGCATAATGAATGATTTAAAATATACATGCATACAATTTATAGTGCCTACTGTGGAATATAAAAATGAAGAAGAGACGATGAGTGGTTAAAGAATTATGATATGAAGTATTTTATTTTATTTTAATTTATTTTTAAAGTGAAATTTGTGAGTACTCTGAATACTCTGAGTACTTTTCATTCTATGCATGTAAAGACCTCTTCATTGTAGAATTGTCCACGATTTATACCCAGTTTGTTTTCGTGAGAATACTTACATGGATTAAAAGAAGTGGGAGAATTTGGGTTAGCCATAATGAAGAAAAGAAATAAAATATTAATTACAGTTTCACTAATGATGGGAAACAATTAAACAAAGAAGAGCCATCACTCATGAACAGACGCAAGCCCACCCATCTTCTTCAGAACATGGCGGTCTTATTTTGAAGGAGGATAGGATTGTGTTCTTTGAGAGAAAATAACTAACAACAATTACACGTTTCTATTTTTTTTTTAAAAAAAAATATTATGGGTTGTGAAAAAGAAAAAAGAAAATTGCAGGTTTATATAAAAATATTTATTAATTATAAAATGGGTCCAACTGTAATTAATAGGTTGTGTTAGTAAAATTAGAGTAAGATAGAGAATTAATAAAGTTGACTACACCTAATCACTCTTGAACTAATGAGATTCAAACAAATCATAGAGGCTAAGTTACCCTCTAATTTTGAAGGGGTTGGGTACTTTTATTTTTATATATATATATATATATATATAGAATATTTTAATACACTTTAAATTTTATAAGAGATAATTAATGATATAATATTAATACCTCTATAAAACATAAAAATAGTGAGGATGAAATTTTGAGAGCTAGTAGCAAATATATAGTTGACGTAGTGATGGTAGAAAAAGAAAAAACAATAGTAAAAATTAAATTATAAATCATTCAAGGTTTTGTAAAAAAAAAAAGGTATAATTACCTTAGATAATATTTAATTTTAATATAGGTGTTTAGTATTATTGATTTTTAATAAATGCACTTGTTAATATTTATATATTAATATTATAAGTTTCCTTAAAACATATTGTGTGTGAATGGAATTTTTAAAGATATCAGGTTCCTTACTTTACTAGCAACTACCTTAAAAATTAAAAGAGGATTAAATATTATTATCAGAACACAAAAAAAAAAAAAAAAGTTGGCTACTTGCCAAATGTCAGATCAAAAATACAAACAAAACAGAACTTGATGCTAAATCTTGGTTATGATATATCGAATTTATTTTAAAAACAAGTACGTACCAATTATTTATTAATTTTTTTCAGAATTTTTAAAAAATGTTCTTGTCTTTAGCTCACCTTTTGTCAATTCTAGTTTAAAATAAGAACATAGTGATACTTCAAAAAAGATGTGTGGTCTTAACTAGTTCAATTCCCTCATTCAAATGACATGTATGTTTGCATGCAAAAAACAAAGTGGCAAATGAAAACAAAAGGAATAAAGTAGATGGGCCATAAGGAGTACATGATGGTAGCTAGTGCCATAACAAAGGACTCACGCTATTTACACTCTCAGAAGTCAGAAATAGATATTTATTGATGCTCAATTTAATATTAAAAAAGAAATAAATAATTAGAATTTAGATATACATTTAAGGGGATATGCACATCTAATAATAATAATAATAAAGTGAATATATCAATGCAATATAAAAGGTATTATATATTATTACATGTTCAAGGAAACCTCATTTGTTTCTAACAAAAATAGAAAAGAATGTGTTATTGAATCTTGGTTCTCTTTCAAACCAAACACATATAAAGTTAGGTTTGTTGGAAGTGGAGGAATTGAAGAAGGGACCAAAAGAAAAGGGAAACAATGTTTTTTTCTTCCCTATTAATCTAGCTCTACCACGTTCCTAAAGTGGGGAATTAAATGGAATCCATAAAAAAAATTATTATTGTTGTTATTAGGTGGGAACCAAAAGGCAGGGTTAGTACCAAATCATACAAATACATTTAGTAGGCCATATGTGGTTGTACGAGAACTTTTATGAAATGAACCTTTCTAGGGTTATGGCATGCAATAATAATATGGCTAAAAGCAAGAGTATAGATGATTTGAGCATGCATAAACATACAATAGTTAGTAATTAATGTGTTGATTCATTTACTTTTTTTTTTCAAATATTGGATTAAATGTTTTTAAAGACATTATTACACGTATGATAACTCATCAATTATTATATTTTAAAATCAATCATATATGAAATATTATATTGGTGAGTTTGGTAAAAAATAATTCCTCAAGTGGTCTTACTTTTGAAAAGTGAAAGATATTTGTATGTATATGATAACTCAAAAATTTAAATAGCTTTTATTTTTGATATTGAAAGTCAATAAGAATAATTTTTTAATTTTTGTTCTATTTTCTTAAAATGTAAAATAATGACTAATTAATCTTATATTTTAATAATAATATAATTTTATCTTAACTAATTAAATACAATTTTTTATTAATACAAATTACACTGACAAAAGGTTAATTTTAGTAAGTTTATATTTTGATTCATGTGATAAATAAATTTATTGATTCCATTTCAAATTGTTTGATCAAACTATGTTATAGAGTTAAAATATTACTTAGAATGGATTGATCTATAGATATATTTTACTCTATTGTATATTATTTAGATCACACTCAGAGACCATGAACTTATTTATATTATCTTTTCACACATTAATTTTTTAAAGTAAAGTAATTAATCATTACAATAATTATTTTTTTTAAGAACAGGATAACTAAATAATTTAGTGGCAGAATAATGATCAAACATGTTTTGCAGGATAAAATCAAATCTTAAATGAATAAAAAAATCTGTATTTTATATTTTCATACTTATTTTGTTTATAAATGTAAATTGATGTCATTACTTATAAATTTTGATTAGATTATTTGATAAAGTTAGATTTATCTTGGCTCTAGATTTAGTTTAATTATATTGATAAAATTAGATTCGTGTTAATATAAAGACCCCGGTTAACTTATTATATTAAACAAAATTAAACCACCACAATTTTTAAGAAGTGTGAATCAAATGTATTTTTCATTCTGATTCATATGATAATTAAATACTTCTTTAATTTTTTTTTTAAAATTAACTAAGTTATCAACACCCCAATTTTACCAGAGATGCAACAGATAAAGCGGTATGTATGTAGTTGTGATAATTGCTTATTTATTTCTCCTAGATATTCAATTATATAGATAATTATAACTCTTCTTTTATATCCATTTATGAGTACAAATATTTAATAGAAAAAGAAAAAAAATATAACTAAATAGGTAAACAAATAAGTGGTTGTAAAGTAGCCTAAAAGATCCTTTTCTAATTAAACAATGAAGGATAAGGATGTCTACGTGTATAAAAGAAATTAATTTTGGTTTAATTCAAATCCATCCAATTCTAGCCATTAAAAATTAAAAAAAAAAATTATTTTATTTTATTAAAGTTAATAAATTAAAAAATCCCAATTCTCTTTATAAATCAAAAGAGGTGATTTCAAAAATAACAAAGATAAGAGTAATTGACATTTTTCGTGAGATATTTAGATAACACTTCTATCTCCTCCATTTGCAGAATATATACTACTGAATCAATTAGTAAATAACTAAATTTCCAACTACATAGTTTTGTTACTACTTGTTTCAAATTGAAAATAATGCATCCTACTGCATATTTATATTGATTAAAATAATTAAAATTAAATAAACCAACATGCATTCTATATGCTTGGCACGACAAAACTGTGATATTTACTCAATCAAAAGTATATATTAATACAACAAGCATTTAAGCATGTAGGCATCTTCTTGCCTTCAAGTCTCGTTGGTCCAATTTGCAGGGCATTTAATAATGAAACACTCTTTAATAGCACAATCGCCTTATAAATACAAATTTATACAACCGAATATACTAAGAATATGATAACAGTAATAGAGACATGATGTTGAAATTAAACTCCATTCACACAGTTATAATAGAAGTGACTTCTACTATTTACATGACCTGCATATTTCGAGCTTCATGCACACATAGTCCAAACCTAACAATAATAATAAACACACCTTGCTCACACAATATAAACCTTAAAACACTCATATTTGTTCCCAAAACCTAACTGGTTCAAAGCTTAGATTAAAACTTAAACATTAACTAGAATATAAAAAAGGCTACTGCTAACTAAACCCTACTTATACTAAGCAAATTAAAGTGGACCAAATCAAAGATCATAAGCACCATTTTAAACTCAAGACACAAACACACAAAAGTTATATCTCAACTACTAACTCTTTCTCAAGCAACAACCCTAGGAACAACTTTGCAAATAAGTGGTGATTTCATTTCCATTGAAAGCTTGAGGCACTCTGACAAATCCACAGGCTTCTCATCACAGGGAAACCATTGAAAGCCCTGTAGAAGCTGAGCAAACCAGAGGTGAACAGTAGCCAGGCCCATGGATTTTCCAGGGCAAACCCTCCTCCCTGCTCCAAATGGAGCCAGCCTAAGATCACAACCCATAATGTTCATATCTCTTTCCATTTCCATAAATCTCTCAGGCTTGAACACATCAGGCTCTGACCACACATTTGCATTGTGAGTTATAGCCCACATGTTAACCATCGCGGTGGTTCCTGCCGGTATGAGCTTATCACCAATGCAAACATCTCCTATGGCAAGTCTGGCCCATGAAAGGAGTGGACCGGGTGGGTGTACCCTTAGAATCTCCTTCACAATGCACTGCAAGTAAGGCAGGTTGGGTATGTCATTATTCGAAACCGGCCTTGATCCAACAACTTCATCAATTTCACATTGTGCCTTGGTTTGCATCTCTGGGTGAAGAACCATTCTTGCAAGAACCCATTCCAGTAAAATAGCCACTGTATCTGTTCCTCTAAAAATCATTTCCTAGAAAGAACATTAAATACAAAACATTAAAAACAAATGATATTTTAACTAAGTGGAAATTTAATACAAATTTCATATTTAAAGAAAAAAAGAGTATGTTTAATACTGTAAAATTAATAATAAAATAAATCCTTTACAAGTTTTAAAACACTAAAATAAAATAATTATTAAAAAAATAAAACATAATATTTCAATATCAATATCAATAATTTTATGTGAACAAGTGGTTTTGACCAACTAAATTCAACCAAAATAGAAGACTATTTTGGTGTCAAATAGAATTTTATTTAGATGTACTTTTATGTTATTTAAGTATCAAAATAATATTCTATTAGCATATAAATAAATCACTTAATTATATTTGGTTGGCCAAAATTACTTATTCAAATAACATTACATATTTCAATATATTAAACATAATCTTTTGGTGGCTTACTTATTTTTCACACAATAACTAAAAAACAATGAATAGAAATGAACTATTTTATTGAAAAAGAACAAAACTATAGGATTACCCAAAGAACAGCAATCATGTCAGCGTCACTGAGCCTGTTTTCTTTCTCCAAATCAAGCAAGACATCAACAAAGTCTCCAACTGTTTCACTAGCAACATACCCACCAGAAACCCTCTTCATCCTATGATCCACTATGATCTTCCCAACAAAAGCATTCACCTTTGAAACCAAACACCTGCACCTTCTCCTCACACCTTGAAGGTCCACCCACCCAAGAAGAGGAAAATGGTCATTCCAGTTAAAGACACCCAACAACTCATACCCTTCATTAACAAGCTCTTCAAGTATAACACCGTCACCATTCAAAAAATCATAGCACTTCCCAAACACCATCATCATTACATTGTTCAAGGACCCCAAATGAAGAACTTTTTTCACCTCAACGTGACCCTTCTCACCCATCATGGATTTGAACTCTTTCACCATGTTCAATCCAACGGAGCTCCTGAACTCTTCCAAACCTGTGAGCCTCTTTGGACAAAACAAGTGGGTCGACGAGATTCTCCTCAGATTTCTCCAATAATCTCCGTATGGTGCAAACCCCATTGCCCTGTGGAATAGAAGCTCATAAGCCGATTCTTTCACTGGCCTGTCAGCAAAATCTGTGCTTCCCAGAATCTCTTTGGCCGTTTCCGGCTCGCTTGAGATGACGAATCGGGTGAAGCCAACGGAAAAAGCCATCAGCTTACTGGCACAGAAAGTTTTGGCCAGCTTTGCAAGGACACGATGCGGTGTCTCCCCCATGAAGACACGGAGAAGGCCAAGCAGAGGTAGTCCTGACGGACCAGGAACAGCTGTCCCAATCCCACCAGCTGACTTGCTCACGGCCCATGCAAGGCCGCCAGGAGAGAGCCAAAGGAAACAAGCTACCACAAAGAGTAGACAAAGAACAACGGCATGGAAAGTGGAGATAGGTAACTGAACAAAGTTAGGAAAAAAAAGAAATTGAAACTCTGGCACCATTCTTTTTGTTACTATGCTATATTGAAAGACTTGAATTGAGAGGAAACAAAAAGAAATATTTTGTGTTTTGAGAGAGAGAGAATAAGAATAAATAAAGGTAATGTTACGCTGAAGGTGAAGAGTGTTGGAGGGTAGTTACAGGTTATATAGAAGTAGGTGACTAGGAATAGTTAAAAGTGTTTTTGGGTTGTAAACCATAGTTAAATAGAATATAATAATACTTTGGAAAAAAAAAAGAAAGTAAGACGAAAAAATAATAAAAGGTTGTATTTGAATTAAAGTATTAAACTGTGCCTTGAGAATCACTTTTGGACTTGGGGAACAGAGTTCGTGGTATAGTAGCTCAGGCTATTGCTATTCCCCTTATTATTATTATTATTATGTAAGAAGATAAAGTGAGATATTAGTGGACTCCCATGGACATTTAACATTTTTTCTTAAACACATCAAAATTATTACTAATAGTAATTTTTAAATACTGATTTTTAATAATATATAATAATAATTATTTTAAAAATTTAATAAAATTGAATAATAATCTTGCATGTCTTAAAGTATAGGGAGTCGACATATTTGAAAACCAATGCATGATGATAATAGATAAGTTACGGATGATAATTTTGATCATTTTTATTTTGTTTAAATATTAATATTTTCAATTTTAAATAATAATTTTTTTAATTTTAAATAGTAACTTAATTATTAACCTTCTAAAAATTTACTAATGTTAATTTCATAGCACATTGACTGATTTTAATGTGCATCTAATATAACTCATTGTTAAACAACAATTCTATTAAAATATGTTAAACAGACTCATTTACTTTTAATAAACATGTTAAACAGACTCATTTACTTTTAATAAACTTATATCGAATACATCTCTATCTATTATGTGAGATTATTCGAATAAAAAAAACCTAGCACATTTAGTTTGCGCACTTTCCCATTTAACTACCATAATATGATAATATCATATTTCAATTAAACCATTAAATCATTTTAATATCTTATGTCATAGTATTAATGTCATCTTAAAATAAAATGTTTTTTTTTAATTTATATGCTTTTATTGAATAGAAATTATTCGAGAATATGCTAATAATAATATATTGCATATTTATTTAATTTAGAGTACATAATTAATATTGTCAAACGAGCCAAAATATCAATTTAAGCTTGCCCACTTAAGCTTATTTTATTCACCGGCTACAATCTTTTAATCCAGATCGATTATAGCTAGCTTAACATGTTAAACGGGCTGACATGTTAATTTATTTATTAATTTTTGAAAGAATTAAGCAAAAATCCAATTTTAAACCCAAAATTATAAATATTTAAATAAAAATGGCATTTTTTAACCCAAAATTCTTGAAAATTAAGTTTTCTTTTTAATCGATTTTTCTTGTTTTATTAGAGAAAATATATGAAAAAATTGTTGAATTTTTTTAAGAAAATTCAAAAAAAAAAATAATAAATAAGAGGGTCGACACGTTTTTTGTTGTTGTCTACGGTATTCCCAATCCGACAGGTTAATGACTAATTTCAGCTCTATTTAAAGGTTTGTCATTGCCAATGAGTTGCTGTATACACCAGACAGGTTTCGAACCTCATACACTTACTTAAGCGAAATAGTGAACTGACTACTAGACCAATCCAAGTTGGTTAGAAGGTTAAGACATTTAATCTACCGTTTTTCCCAATCAATTCAGCCAGTCTTTTAGCCCGCATTTTTAACAGGTCTAATTTTTTGGAAATTGGACAAGCTCAATGAGTTCGATCAATTTTGATAACCCCATATACATATTTTTGTACAATCAATTCATTTAATTTTTTTCTGTATAAAAAAATATTATACAATAGTATAACGTGCCACAAAAGGTGCTTTCAAGTCAATTAGTTACAAGACTGGAATAAATTAGAACATATTTTCTCTTCTATAAAAGCTCACTAAAATTTTATAAACGTAAATTTGTTAAGAATTATGTTATTGTATTATATTGAAAATTATTTTTGCTTTATTTTCTTTTAATGTGTATGTTGGATTATTATGTTAAATTATATTTCGACACATTATAATAAGTTGTTGAATTATATTAAATTATGTTATGTACTTTTTGTTTATTAAATGTAATCATAATAATAGATATTTTTAGGTATCCATCTTTTTCGCTATAACAATTAAATAGAGGCCGGTGATACAAATGGAATAGGGTCAGAAACAATTTTATAAATCGGAAAGGAAGACAAGAGAGATACCCACTTCGAAAGTAGGGGTGGCAAAGGGGCGAGCCAAACAGGTAGCCCGCCTCGCCAAAGCCAACCCAAAAGATGGGGGTGGGAGGCGAGAGATCAAAGTGTTTTGCCTTATGGCGGATTTGCGGGCCCCGACGAGTTAGTTCGCCTACATTAAAAAAACAAAATAATAATTGAATTTATTAAAATAATCTAATAAAAATAATAATATTTTATTAAAAATTTAAATTCAAATAAAAAATAGTCCAATTCTTTCATTTCTCTAAATGTTCAAACGTTAGTGGAATTATTCATTATAATATACATTATTTAATTACTTTTTAAGTGTAAAAATAAAAAAATCAATTTAATATTTAAATAA